>JAGKTI010038731.1:0-10673 GCA_018397915.1 Birgus latro | reverse complement strand
CTCTCTCTCTCTCTCTCTCTCTCTCTCTCTCTCTCTCTCTCTCTCTCCACACCTTTGTTCTAAATCCTATAATTACAAACCTGCCTCTCCCTCCATTCCATCGGTGCCATCCGACTTCTTACCTATTTGTTTAACCCGAGAAACCCCGTCGACGTATGGGTATGTCGCAACGTTTTGTCACAGCTATACCCATCGACGTTCGGGTACGTCACGCAATATGCAAGGGTCATAATTTACACAATTGTCAAGCTTCATGGGTGATATTTGGTAGGCGTATGTGGGAGACATTCCTCTACCTGCTGTCAAGCGGGAATACTGCCTGGCTCCGCCTAACCCCCCTCCCCCCCTCTCCCCCACACTGGGCAATTCACCTGTTAGCAGTAACCTGGCCAGTAAAGGTATGTTGCCCCACCGTCTCTCCAATGATGAAATTCACTGTGAAAGTGATTCCTGAGGTGAAGGACAAAGAAATAAAAAAGCTAGAGCAAGAAACAAAGACGATGAGGTGGTAATGTCATAAACGAAGGTGCCATATGTGGATGTGTTTGGTGACTGAACAATGCTTCTATTGTCTATATAAATGTGTGAGAACCAATATAGTCTTGTACTACACATAAATTCGTACCAAATACATAAATAACTACGTAATTAAAAGTGGCTTGAATTAGTTAACCCTTCCATAGTTTGTTTTCTTTAGCCAGGTACCCTGAGAAAGAGGGAAAATGCAAGGCTGACTGATCACCTGTAACACCATTTATATCTTCAGGAGGGCGATTTCTCTATGAATTTTCGATGTTTCTCACCAAAAGCGATGGTTTGACCCCCCTAAAAAAAATCCGAAAATGCTCTGGACTGGGGGGTATCGGAAGGTTGGAAATCGGTCAGTACGTGACGGGTTAAATTTCCTCACAACGTCGCCCCATTGCCTTCTCGTGCTGGTAATAATCCTTCCTTCTCCTAGTAATCCCCCTCTTCTCCCATCTCTCTCCTGGATAAATTCAACTCGTAAATAAAGCTTCTCTATATATCTGTCATTAGGTATACTCCATCAGGCAGGCTATGCTAATCTAGATATACTATTTCCCATGTAACATATACAGTATAATCATTGCTATATTTTAATTGGATGTCTATTGCCACTCGTAATTTAAATGTATATACCAATGTAGCACCATATGCTATATATTTTGTAGTTATATATATTAGGTAGGTCTACATTTAAACATTACCGTTTGTCACAAATTCTTATGCCAATAGGTCCTTTTTATAATATTTGTAATTATGTATACTGTAATACCACACACACACACACACACACACACACACACACACTTGTGCTGGGATCGACAATCCCTCTCCCCTTATGGCATCTATTTCCTTATCCAAACATTCCTTCCCTCTCCCTAAGGATTTCCCACTTCACTTGCCCCTTGTTTCTCTCCGTCTTTGTGCCTTGATCTATAATCCCTTCCTCCTGGACTTCTTCCCTACCCTACCCCCCCTACCCTCCCTAGCCAACACCTTACCCTTCACACCCCCACTGCCTTCTGCTATATATACAGGAAATGTAGTATACATTCAGCAATTGTATTCTGAGGAAGCCAAGTGGCGAAACGTCAATACACACTCAGCCCCACATCGGTGTTTCTTTCTCCAATTTGTCAAGGAAAAGTGAATCAACATGGTATTGATTTGTTCATACCAAGTCAACAGTTTTCTAAAAGACTGAACTCTCCAAAATGGTTTGATAACGACTGTGCATGAGCAACAGCCCAAAAGTCATTGGCATATAACACTTACTTAAAATTTAAAAAATCTGAATTAGTGTCAGTTTAAAATTGCTTGAAACCATGCGAAAGCTGTAATAAGTCTCACTAAATCAAACTTTCTTCATAATCAAGCATAAAAACTACTTAACAACCCTAATGAGAATAGAATGTTCTGGTCAACTCTTAATTCTTTCAATAATAACTTTTATAAGTCATCATCCATTCCCAAACTAAAGTCTTCAGATGGCAACATTACAAATGACCCACATACGAAAGCAACTATCTTTGCCAGAAAATTTGGCAGAAATTCTACCTTAGAGGAGGTCAGTCAGAACGTCCCAGTACTAGAATTTGACTCTTCCGAAATTGTTCCACTTAAAATACAGAAAAAAAGATACATAAAACCCATCCTAGACAATTTACCTACCAACAAAGTTCGAGGCCCAGATGGAATTCCTCCAAATGTTTTGAAAAAGTTTTCCCCAGAACTTGCCCCTGTTTTAGCTATATTATTCAGACTATGCATACATACTTCTTCATTCCCTAAATCATGGAAAGAAGCCAATATTCACCCAATTCCAAAGAAAGGAAGTTCCTCTGACCCCTCTGATTACAGACCAATAGCTGTCACATCTTCTCTTGGTAAAGTATTTGAAATTTTAATCAATAAGCACAATTAAACGCCTTGAATCCAACAACTTAATTAGCGATAAACAATATGGTTTTCGACATGAAAGATCCACAACTGACATACTCAATCTCCTGACTCATACCATCCATCAATCAATCGACCTATATTGAAAAACTCACGCAGTAGCCCTTGATATCTCTAAGGCTGCCGACAGAGTATGGCATTGTTCCCTGCTGTCCAACCTCTCTTGCTATGGACTAACGTCTTTTGTTCACTTGCTTGCCTCATATCCCAGCAACAGAAAAATAAGAATAAAAGTTGATGATGTATATTTCAATTTCCACTCAATTAACGCCTGCGTGCCACAGGGATCAGTCCTGGCACCAACCCTGTTCCTGGTTCATATTAATGATCTCCTACCTGTCACCCACAATCCCATCCATTCATATGCAGATGACTCAACACTTCACAGTTAAGTCACACTCAGACATTCTTTTACAAAGTCTAATATCTCCAATTTTCAACTCAGCACAGCCACCTCCATAAATCAAGGCTTATTTTTGATCAGTGAAAGGGGACAAAACAACCTTGTCTCATTTAATGCTAGTAAAATTTACTAATAGACAGATATTGCCTGATTCATATATTACCTTTAATGCTACTAATATTCCCGTCTTCCAAGGTATTGAAATTCTCATCATCTCACTTCACAGTGCCCTCAGCTGGACATCTCATGTCAGATCACTTACTAAAACCGCCTCAAAGAAACTTGGATTATTAAACAGAGTCCGTAACATCTTCACTGACGAGCAGATAGCTTCAACCCGACGAATTCCATCGACGTATGGGTACGTCGCAACGTTTTGTCACAGCTACACCTATCGACGTACGGGTATGTCGTGCAATTGCAAGGGTCATAATTTGCACAATTTTCAAGTTTCATGGATGATTTTTGGTAGGCATATGTGGGAGACCTTCCTCTACCTGCTGTCGAGCAGGGATTCTGCCTGGCCGCACCTAACCCCCCCTCCCCTCCTCCCCCCACACTGGGCAATACACCTTTTAGCAGTAACCTGGCCAGTAAAGGTATGTTGCCCCACGGTCTCTCCAATAACGAAATTCACGGGGAAAGTGATTCCTGAGGTGGAGGACAAAGAAATAAAGAAGCTAGAGCAAGATGTAAACAAACTGAAGTGATGAGATGGTAATGTCATAAAGGAAAGTGCCATATGTGGGTGTGTTTGGTGACTGAACAATGCTTCTATTGCCTATATAAATGTGTGAAAACCAATATAGTCTTGTACTACACGTAAATTCGTACCAAATACATAAATAAATACTTAATTTAAAGTGGCTTGAATTAGTTAACCCTTCCATAGTTCGTTTTCTTCAGTAAAGTACCCTGAGAAAGAGGGAAAATGTAAGGCTGACTCATCACATGCAGCACCATTTATTGCCTTAAACGTGGGCGATTTCTCTATGAATTTTCGATGTTTCTCACCAAAAGCGAAGGTTTGAAAAAAAAAAAAAAAACGGAAATGCTCGGGATTTTGTGGAATTGTTGGTTGAAAATCGGTCTGGACGTGACGGGTTAATTTACAAGAGTCATGTGTGCTCTCAGCTTGAATATTGCTCACCCTTGTGCAATGGATGTGGAGAGGTTGCATTAAAAAAAAACTAGACAAAATTCAGAAGAAAGCTGTTGGAACTATTAATAACCCTGTTATTACAAATAATTTACCTCCTCTAAGAGTAATGAGAAATGTTGCCTCCCTTGCATTATTTTACATATATTTTTTGGGCAAATGCTCAAAGTTGCGTCCATTGTGCCACCTCTCCATGCCTTCTCTCGTGCTGCACGGGCATCTGGCAGCGCTCATGAATGGAATATCACACAGCCATGCCATATTGCAGAACTTCCGCCTATCAGAATTCTTTTATTCTCCGAACTACATCTCTCTGGAACTCGCTTCCCCAGAGTTGTTTCCCTCCAAACTTCAACCTAAAGCTGTTAAAGTCCAACTCTTACTGATATTTTATGAATGGAAGGCACCAGTAATTTGGTGTAAGGATTTTTTTGTAATTCATTTGGTTTTCCTTCTTCTGTTCTGTTATTTAAAAAAATAGCCAGTAACCACATCTGCATATGACATACTTACAAATAGATAATACTATTGCATATTTTATGGAAAACATTTTTTTAAGCATTAATGAAGAGTATGCTGCATTATCTGACAGTGTAATGCAGGACCATTTTTAAGATGAGTGAGCACATACTGGATCAGTCTCTCATACGAAAATCTCTTAATATCATTCGATTATCATTGCAGTCAAAGTTTATCTGTCAACGAAATGAGCTTTTGGCATTAACCCGCCCAGTCCCGACCGATTTTTTACGAAACATCCTCAGAACCTAACCGATTTTATTTTTTTGGGCTCAAACCTCCACTTTTGGTGAGAAACATAGAAAATTCATAGAGAAATCGCCCTCCTGAGCTTATAAATGTTGATACATGTGTCATTCAGCCTTACGTTTTCGTTCTTTTTCAGGGTACCTGGCTAAAGAAAACGAACTATGGAAAGGTTGACTAATTCAAGCCACTTTAAATTACGTATTTATTTCTCTATTTGGTACAAATTTATGTACGAATTTATGTGCAGTACAAGTCTATATTGGTTTTCACACAATAATATAGGCGATAAAAGCATTGTTCACTCACCCAAAACCCCAGCATATGGCACATTCCTTTACGACAGTACCACCTCATCACTTCTGTTTGTTTTTACCTCTAGCTTCTTTGTTTCTTTGTCCTCCACCTCAGGAATCACTTTCACCGTGAATTTCGTCATTGGAGAGACCCTGGGACAACATATCTTTACTGACCAGGCTGCTGCCAACAGGTGAATTGCCCAGTGTGGGGGGGGAGGAGGGGAGGGGAGGGTCAGGTGGGGCTAGGCAGTATCCCCGCTTGACAGCAGGTAGAGGAAGATCTCCAACATATGGCTACCAGAAATCACCCGCGAATGTTGAAAAATGGGCACACGATGGGCCTTGCAACGGAGTGACATACGATGCACATCGGTGGGTCTGTCCGCGGAAAAAAGTAGTGACGTGGATCGTTCGTCGGTGGGGCTCGGCGGGTTAATGGAAAACACCTGTGCATATTGTTAAATATACTAGTCTTCTAAATATATGCATCATAAATACATGTCAGTTTTAAACAGTAGTTTGCAACTCATTCATTCGTCCTTTCTGACTCAAGAAACGCATATGTCACGAGTTGTAGGCAGATCAACTGCTACACCCAACGTGCACTCTTAATGTACCAGGTTTATATGTTGCCAACAGAACACTGAGCAGGGTACGAGTCTGGTGTCTGTCCATCTGGGGACAGTCAGTCCGGTCAGCATTTGTTCTATTATGACCACCTAACCCCCTGAAGGAGGGGGGGAAGGTAGCTGGGGCGTCTGCAGTAGTAACCACCTCCCCCTCTCGGAGGAAGTCAGAAAAAAGACAAGCAAGGGACAATAAACCCCGAGTGAAACACCTAAGCCTGAGTCTACCCTTACTCTCAGGAGGCAGGTCTGCGTCAATGGGGGTCTTGTGAAGCTGCGTACTGTTTGAGGTCACAACCACTAGCAGCTTATTCGCCCCCAGCACAGGCCGTGATTTATCTATGTTGATGTGAGAATCTGTGTGGCAAATTACCATAATACACTACTGAAGTACTGAAAAAGGTTCGTAACAAATACGTATAAAAGAGTAGAATATACTTCTTTTGTTGTTTTATTTCCTCGAAAACGAAGCCTGAATTTTGAAAACCTGGCATTTATATATTTCTTTTCGTCGTTTTTAATGAATTTGCTACAAAGCTGAGTTAATTCTTGCCTCCTGCAATGTTCGTTTTATACTGTAGTTTCAGTCAGGCACTTGTTTTATTTGTATCAGTCCCTCTCTTGACAGAATTCATTGATGATGTACTAAATTATTCTATATCAGCCATCCGAGCTCACAGTTCCCATTCCAAGATTTGATATGACTTATTTGAAAGTGGTGGTTGCGCGTTTTTCTAAGTGGATAAGCCAAAAAAACGACGATAATAAACATATAGGTGCCTGGTTATCAAAACTTGGGCTTCGTTTTCGGGAAAAATAAAACAACGAGAGCAATGTATTCTGTTATATTTTTGTTACAAAGCTTGTTCAGTACACACACACACACACACACACACACACACCACAAAGCCAGCAGAAGACAGGGCGTGTGTGCTGGGCATTCCCCAGGCCCTGTCTTCCCCTTTACTATTATTTTAATCAGCCAACACCCCACTGACCGGGCTAATGTATGGCCCGGCTTGCACTATAGGTGTAGAAATCTTTGAATAAATGAATGAATTGTTCAGTACTTAGTAGTGAATGATGGTATTTTGCCACAAAGGTTCTCACATCAAAAGAGAAAAATCGCGGTAATTTAAGATGTACTCGGGGCGAAGAAGCTGTTAAACAGAGAGACTTCAGATGACAGACGATTTCAACAAGTTCCCCATTCACACCTCAGAGAGATCAGTGAGTGACGGATCCTCAAGAGGTATAAGCGCTGGTAAACTCAGTTTCAAGGTGCAGACACCTACTGTACCTTGCTAACCGGGAGGGTAGAAGCATGAGAACTAGCTCCCCTAATGGTCACCAAAAAGGGTGAAACAAAAAAATACTATTGCCACAGGGGTAGCCCCATAAGCTGGAGTACAGAGCACACGGAAACACGTCTGCACACCCGCGACCAAGCATGAAAGTCCTTTCTCACCACACACTGCAGCCCTGGTGAAAACCGCTCACCCATTCTAAACATTTATGATTGAACTTGCTTCACCACTTAAGATCGTCTCACCATACAAACAACTAAAATTGGCATTTTAGATCACATCACTAACAGAGACCGTTCCACTCATACAGATCTGTAAGCTGCTACCGAGATGGTCTCCAACACAAACTCGCACCGGTGTAGTCTGAAGCAATCAATCATACACCAATACTTTACCTAACCTTAGGATAACAATGTAACTATTGTGAGATGAGTCTGGTGAAGGATAGTGAAAATTTATTTCACTCTACTACCGATGTTATTACCCTCAGTTATTTCGAGAAGTCTGGCATTAATTAAAATACAGACATTTGGTGGAATGTGTAACTAAACAGTACATGACGAGGGAGAGCGGTTTAATTATTCGAAGTTTCAATATAATATCGTGATCCCTAATTTCTTTACCTGGGTGGCTCGAGGGAAGTTGAATTTAGAGCTGAAGATAAGCCAGGTGAATGGACAAGGGTAGTCTAACATTTTGATAATCGTTCACTGTGACGGACTGACTCATATTGGTATGCATCAAGCCTAACATTGTCGCTGACGCCTACCACATAAGCGCAGTCGTGGAATATGACTGAAAATATTGTTATGAATTGCAACTAAGAAACGAAGGTATCCATATCGCATATTGCACCGTTTTATTATTTCTCCGTTTCCCATGCATTACGTCATCATGCTTCCTGTCCAAACTATCTTTTTCCAGGCCGAAACATTTGTATCTGCAGTACACACAGTTTCAGTGTAAGAGTATATATATTTTTTCCAATTTGAAACTCTGTCTCTTATTCCCAGTATGCCAACTACCAAGACGCCATAGAGAAGGAGTCTAGAGGAGGCTACTCACTAGTCACAGCGGTGAATTATATCACTATTGTCATCGAGACCTTGTACACTGATGAACGTGGTCGCACTCCCTACCACATCAGCAAAAAGCCCATCTCATTCATGGCAACATATGGATAGGGGTTGAGGTAAGTGACTTACTTGATCGTATTTCTTGATTATATCCACGTCATTAACCCGTCACGTCCCGACCGATTTCCCACCTCCAATACCCCCCAGTCCCGAGCAATTTCGATTTCTTTTTTTTTTGGCTCAAACCTCCGCTTTTGGTGAGAAACATCGAAAATTCATAGAGAAATCGCCCTCCTGAACTTATAAATGTTGCTACAGGTGACAGCCAGCCTTACATTCCAATCTCTCTCAGGGTACCTGGCTTCAAAGAAAATGAACTATGGGAGGGTTAACTAATTCAAGCTACTTTAAATTACTTATTTATTTATTTACTTATTTGGTACGAACTTTTGTGTAGTACAAGACTATATTGGTTTTCACACAATAATACAGGCAATATAAGCACTCTTCACTCACGAAACACATCCACATATGGCACCTTCCTTTACGACATTATCACCTCATCACTTCTGTTTGTTTCTTCCTCTAGCTTCTTTATTTCTTTGTCCTCCACCTCAGGAATCACTTTCACCATGAATTTCATCATTGGAGAGACTGTGGCGCGACATATCTTTACTGGCCAGTTTACTGCTAACCGGTGAATTGCTGAGCGTGGGCGGGAGGGGGGAAGGGGGATTCAGGTGGGGTTAGGCAGTATTCCCGCTTGACAGCAGGTAGAGGAGGGTCTCCCATATTTGCCTACCAAAAATAACCTGTGAAACTTGAAAAATGTGCAAATGACTGGCCTTGCAATTGCGCGACATACAGGTACATCGATGGGTGTCACTGTGACAAAACGTTGCGACATACCCGCACGTGGACGGGACGCCTCGGGTGAAATACTGGTCATCAGGATGATAATGCCATGGTAATTATTACCACAGTTGTAATCACAAACTATTATTGATGATTATTATCAAAATTCTGTAATGTTGAAAGTCTTGTACTATATATAGTGCAGTATACTGATAACTAAATCCTTGCATCCAAAGAAAGAAGTTTTATGCTCGCACTCATAAAGTGAGGCAGTTTATTGTAGTGTGTGTGTGTGTGTGTGTGTGTGTGTGTTTGTGTGTGTGTGTGTGTGTGTGTGTAAGATAGACAGATGGGGAGAGAGAGAGAGAGAGAGAGAGAGAGAGAGAGAGAGACTCTTCATCTGATGCTAATCAAACACGATGGAATGACTCAAGGATAGAACAGTAGGTCATAGATCAAGGTCACTGGGTTTAGATCAAATTTTGACCTAGCAAGGCCAACTTAGCCAGTTTTAATCTGAATCAGGCTAATTTCTTGGAATGATTAAAGATAAGGCAGAATGACCAGGTGTATTTCAAAACAGCCCAAGGTCAGTGTCATAGGACAAGGTCAGATTTTAAGCCGTGTGTTTGTATGTGAACAAAATGAGCAGGCTTAGTCTGACTGGGACAAAACTCGATAAGAAAAGGTCAGGGGTCACATGGCAAGGTCAGCTTAACAGTTTTTACCTTATTTAGATCTGGAAAGGTTTATCGTAATGCGTAAACAGAAAGGAAAATTTATTGAAAACAGTCAGATGTTAAGGTCTCAGGGAAATGTCAAAAGCCAATGTAGCATGCATGTCATCTTACTCAGTCTCGATAAAATGTATAGAAAATTTTGGCTGGAAGGGTCTGGGTGGAGCAATACTGAAGGAATTGTATTTTGAGGACAGTTAGAAAAGGTCAGGCTCACAGAACAAGGTCATATGTTTGGTACTATAACTAAAATAGCTTTGATTCTCTTCGGACTAAACATGATGATAGGACTCAGGGCAAGAGAAGGATGAAGAAACTTAAATTTGAGAACAACATAACAATGATCAAAGCCACAGGGCAAGATCAGCTCACAATTTTGATATGATTTAGGTAGGAGTTGGTGGAAGGGTTGAGGGTAAAGCACAACTGAAACAAACGCAATTGTAGGGAATGGGTCGAAGGTCAAAGTCACAGGACAAAATCAAATGTTCGGCCATTGGAACAACGGGCGGATGTGGATACTGCACTCTAACTGTTCCTGCTTGCTCACTATGTATTTGCTGACACCACTCAGTTTTTTTTCCTTTTTCAATTTATGACAGAGCTAAGGTGTGAAGGGGTTAATGAAGGGTATATCTAACCCTTTCTAATTCGAAATGTCTTCAATGAGTTAAAAAATACAACCAGCTATTAGCAAAACGAAAATAAAGAGTACGTAATCGAATCTGATGGTGTAAATATGATAATGACTGATGAGTTTTATGATCACACTCTTAATGATGATGACAGACGATGATTTAGACACCCAGGACAATGATGATGTATCATAATCTTAATAATTAATATCATGCTTATGCAGCTGATGACCATAACTATGCCAATGTTTATTACGCAAGGGATAGGTTCATTCCTAATATTAATCCTCAGGAAAGGGTCGCCGTATTACCATCGTTTTATGCAAC
>JAGKTI010038730.1:0-10674 GCA_018397915.1 Birgus latro | reverse complement strand
CATGCCCTGGAGCAGCAGATTTTAAATCATTCAGGTAATTTTCAACTCCAGTCTGTTGTGCTGGAAGTAAGTACACTGAGAAATCAGGAGAGTTATTTAAGTACCTACTATGGTTGTTTTCCATTCCAGTTGATTCTGTGTTAGATATTTTTAAAAAATGTTCATTAAATAAGGTAGAGGTGTCAAAGCAAGGCTGCTTTAATTCAACAGAATGCACAGAGGTTAAGTTGTTTGTTCTACCAAGTATTGAATTAATAGTTTTCCACTGGGATTTAGGATTACCTTGACTTTCTTTCAGTATATCTTTGTAATACTTATTCTTTGCTGCTCTTAAAACTGATGTCAGTTTGTTTCTGTGTTGTCGATATTGTTCACCAAAGATCAGTGGCCATTTTTTTGCTAGTCTCTCTAATCTATTTCTTTTTTTAATGCTGTTTTTTAAAGCCGTTGTTATATATAGACTAATTTCACATTTTCTATTTACACGAACCATTCTCACTGGAAAATGTTTTTGAAATAATGTATTATATATTGTATATTATAAAATTTGCTATAAGAGTTATCGGGACAAACTGATGTTAATACATTATTCCAATTTACATAGACAAGGTCATATTTGAAGCATTCTAGTGCAGATGATGTTATCATTCTCTTATTAATAGAATAGGTAACATAAGGTTTTCCATGGATATATTTAAACTGAGAGATTATTGGGAAGTGATCAGTAATGTCTGTTTGTATTATATAGCTACCAATATTTGATTCCACTTGTGTTGTCCAAATGTGATCTATAAGTGTAGCTGACATGTCAATTACTCTTGTTGGCTTTGTTATTAAAGGAAACAAAGAAAAAGAATACATAACATTGATAAACTCAGAAACAAAGTTGTTATCACTCTTCAACAAATCTAAATTAAAATCCCATAATATGTAAATCCCTTGGTATTGTTTATCATGGGCTAAAGAAAGAATTTCAGACACTGTATTTAAAAAGCTATTAACATTACCGCTTGGAGGCCTATAAATACATATAAATAATGACTTCTTATTCATAATAACAGTTTCTACACTATACTTTCTATAGAAGACTCCATTAGAGAGAATTCATTCTGCACTAACTAGAGATAGTCAGTTGAAATATATAATGCTACTCCTCCACCATACTTATTTCTAGAGTTTGTCAACATATTGTACCCTGGTAGTTCATAGAGTGGAGCAAGATGTGGGTCTAATCTTATTTCTGTAAAACCAAGAATATTTATTGCTTCACATTCATTATATAAGACAGTGTCAGTAAAGTATTGAAGACTTTTTGGGATTGATCATATATTCATACTTGATATTGTAAATGTAATGTTGTTACTAGGCAGATCTAAGTCATCAGCGAAGATGTATTTTTGATTTTGGAACAGTTAGATGTCTTAGGTGGGTGTATAATTTACTGATATCTAAGTCACTGTTATATTTATCTTCAAGTATAATAAACGGATCGAATTCGAAGTTATGGGGATCGTTGATGCTGACCACTAAACTTGGATTATTAAGAACAGTATATAATTCTTCATCACTTGCATTGGCAAAAGGTAATTCCTCAGCAAAGCTTATTTTGTTAATCTCTATAGACATATATTGATCAAAATTTACAGTTAGTGTGGAACTTATCTATTTCCCCTTGCGTTCTTTGGCGTTCCTTTGCTGCTGCTGTTTAGTGCCGCCAGCCTCTGCCAGGTCACCAGCAGTTTCATTGGAGACCTTACCTCCAGCCCCTCCTGGAGCCATGGCATTGGTGGCACCATTAGAGTCTACAGGTATGGTGTGTGCAGAATCAACAGTCAAAGCTGTCGCACTATCGACACCATCAGATGCAACATCGCCTGTACCAGCTGCAGCTGCTCCTTCACTTTCTGTACTCCAAGTTATCCCTGAAGATGTTCCGTTGTCAGGTACCCGAGCACTTTCCACTGTCATGGAACCACCAAAACTGTTGTCCGACTGGGTCGAGTTACCACCTCCGTCAGAAGCAGAGCAGCCGGCCTCTCCCACTGATAATGATTGTTGACCACTTTTCTCCTTTATAATTAATTTGGTGTACTTAAAGAAGGCTATTTTTCCTTCTTGTCTTGCTTGCCTCAGCAGGTGGATCTGATTCTTCTTTATTTCTTGGGATGCCGAACAAAGGTCCTCATATATATATACTCTTGTACCCTTGAGTTTCCTAGCATTTCTCATCACTGCTTCACGATCCTCAAAATTATTGAATCTTACAACAACTGTTCGAGGACGGGAGGGATCAACTGGTCCTACTCGGTGCGCACGTTTCGGATTTATTGGAGGTAGTTGAAGCTTCTCTTCCAAAAGCTTCATAACCGCTGCAGACGTTTGTTCCCAAGTTTCACCAGGCTGCTCTTGAATCCCAGTGATCCGTAAGTTGTTACGACGATTATAGTCTTCTTGGTAGTTTAGATGTCTCTCCAGTTCCTCAATTCTTGTTTTTAAACCTTCAATTATAATTTTCTTTTCATTGTCTGACTTTTGGAGTGATTTTATTTCACCTTTATAATCTAACACTTCGGCCTGGGTGAACTCCAAACTCTTTAGCAGTTCTTCCTTCCATTGTCTGAATTCTGGACTTCAGTTATTCGACAACAATGTCCATAGCTGTCCGAAATGTCCGTTCTTGCGCTTCAAGGAGCACTTTGATAGCGTCAAGATCCATTGGTGTTGGTTTAAGGCTATTCACACTTCTTATTACTCCAATATATTGCTTCTGAAGTGTGAGGAAAAGCCAAGATCTTGGAAAACACTTGTCAGGTTAAAGGTAGAGGAGCACCTTGGAGACACGTCCGCTCGCAACCACAGCACCAGTCAGTGACTGGAGGGGGTGCAGAGGAGTGTGATGGAGCTGTGTGAGGAAAGGCAATGTGGTGTCTTTGTTGGGTTTGGGGATAGTGATGATAGTGCCATGCTTCCAGATGTTGGGTATTATGTGTGAGTAGCTTGATATGTTGGTGAGTGCTTGCGTGTCTTGTGGTCCAAGGTGTTTAAGGTGTATGTTGCTTATGTTGTCTGGGCCACAGGCAGATTTTATTTTATTTTTTTAATGTTAGGAAGAAGGAACCAAAGGCTAGGAGCCCACAAATTGTTCCTTCCAAGGAAAAAAAAAAAAAAAAAAGAGAGAGAGCCAGATTCAAGATCTGATCATTTCGAGATGCCTGGACACACTGCGTTTGAAGGACTGGAGCTCATAGGAAGCAGGAAATACAGACAGGCAGTTCCAGAGTTGACCTGTTGCATAAATGAAGGACTGGGAGTACCGTAACGGTTAACTCTTGCTTTAGAGTGTTGGACAGAAAAGGGATGAGAGTTTGTTGCTACATGCCCGTCGTAGAGGTCGAGGGATGCAAGCAGACAGTTCATAGGAGCAGTGACCATTGAAGTAACGATAGAGAAGAGATAAAGTTGCAACAGTGCGGCGAAGAGACAGAGGTTGAAGGGAGCCAGTAAGAGGGAGAGAGTTGATGAGATGAAAAGACTTTGACTCCACGCTATTGAGAAGAACTATGTGGGGAGCCTCCCCGCTCTTGAGAGTTGTACTCTACATGGGCGAATAAACCCCATGTATAAAGTCAACAACTGTGCAGGGGTAAAGAAGGTACGGAGTCGGCTTAGCACACCTATCTATTGGATGCAGATTTTACAAGAGATGTAATATGATCAATCAAAGATAAGTCCCGAGTGAATGAAACCCCAAGCATGTTCAAGGATGATGCAGGATTAAGTTGGGTATTATTAAACATTAGTGGAAGGTTTTGTCGGGATGATATGTGTAAGAACTAAGTCTTTGATGCATTAAAAACAACAAGATTATTTTTACCCCAGTCAGAGATACCAGCCAAGTCAGACATTAGGTGTGCCATAGCCTCATCCCTTGTTTGTTGAAGTAACTGCTGAGATGGACATTACAGGAATGGAATGGAAAGGTGAGTCATCAGCGTACAAGTGGATAGGGTTAGATGTACTGCTTAGAAGGTCATTGATGAATAAAAGGAAGAGAGTTGGTGATAGGATAGAGCCTTGAGGAACACCACTGTTGACAGATCTAGGAGAAGAACGATGGCCGTCTCCAACAGCAGCTATAGAATGACCGGAAGGAAGCTAGAGATGAAAGCACAGATAGAAGGACAGAGACCATAGGAGGGGAGTTTGGAAATTAAAGATTTATGCCAGACTAGATCGAAAGCCTTTGAGATGTCAAGTGCAATGGCAAAGCTTTCACCAAAGTCCCGAAAGGAGGATGACCAGGAGTTTGAAAGGTAGATGAGAAGATCGCCAGTGGAGGTTCCCTGATGGAACCTATACTGATGATCAGAAAGAAGGTTGTGACGGGAAAGATGCTTTAAAATTTTTCTATTAAGAATTTACTCAAAATCTTTTGAGACACAGGATACTGAAGCAATTGGACGATAGTTAAAGGGTTGGGAATGGTCACCCTTCTATGGGACTGGCTGAATGAGAGCACACTTCCAGCAAGAAGGAAAGGTACAAGTTGATAGGCAGAGGCGAAAGAGTTTACCTAGGCAGGGTGTAAGCACAGAAGCACAGTTCTTGACAACAGGAGGGACTCCATCAGGCTCATATGCCCTGTTAGTACTGAGGCCAGTGATGGAAGAAAATACATCAACTCATGAATTTTGATGTCAGTCATGATAAAGTCGGAGGGTGGAAGTGATGGAGGAACAGCACCAGAATTGTCTAAGGTGGAATTAGAGGAGAAAGTCTGAGTGAAGAGATCTGCTTTATCAGTTGGAGAAATAGCTACAGAGCTATCAGAGTAGAAAAGAAGAGGGAAGGATGATGAGGTAAAGTTGTTAGAAAGGTTTTTGGCAAGGTGCTAGAAGGAGCAGAAAGAATTTGAGTTGGAAAGTTGCGAGCATTTAGTACGGATGAAATATGACAGGGTGGATAGACAAGGCTTGTGGAAGGTATTAAGAATATATGGAGTGGATGGGAAGTTGTTGAAGGCAGTGAAGAGTATGTATGAGGCTGCTAAGGCAGCAGTGCGTGTGGATGGCAAACTGAGTGAATCTTTCCATTTGAAGGTTGGATTGAAACAAGGATGTGTCATGTCTCCATGGTTGTTCAATCTGTATATGGATGGGGTTATAAAAGAGATACAAGGTCGGGCAGTGGATGTTGGAGTGGCCCTAGTGAGAGAGGGCAGTGTGTGGAAACTCCCTGTACTGTTGTTTGCAGATGATACTGTGTTGTTGAGTGAAGACAAAGGGGAGCTGCAAGGCTTGGTAGATGAGTTTGGGAGAGTGTGTAAGAAATGGAATCTAAAGGTGAATGTGGGGAAGAGTAAAGTGATGGTCTTCGAGAGAAGTGAAGCCTGTGAGTGTACAGTGAGATTGGATGGGAAGGATATGGAGAATGTGAGTGAATTTAAGTACTTGGGCAGTGTGATGAGTAAGGATGGTAGTCTGGAGGGTGAAGTGCTCGAAAGGGTGCAGCAGGGAAGGAAGGTTGCTGGTTCGTTAAAAGCAGTGATAAGAAACAGGGAGGTGAGCATGGAAGTGAAAAAGTTGTTGCATGACAGTATTGTGATACCAACTCTGACATATGGAAGTGAAGCTTGGACCCTGTTGGAAGGACAGAAGTCAAGAGTGAGAGCAGTGGAAATGAGTTATTTGAGAGGAGCATGTGGAGTCACATGGAGAGACAGACTAACAAATGAGGAAGTGAAGGAGCGTTGTGGTGTGGTTGAGGACGTGATGGGAAGCGTTAGGAGAAACACGTTAAGGTGGTTTGGGCATGTGGAGAGGATGGAGAGTGAAAGATTGACGAGGAGAGTGTATGTGAGTGAGGTGGAGGGGGCGAGAGGGAGGGGGAGGCCGAGGATGAGATGGAGGGATGGAGTGGAGAGGTATATGAGGGAGGGGAGTGTGAGTTGGGAGCGTGGTAGTGAAATGGCAGGGGACAGTGACATGGAGGCGATTTGTTTGTGGCCACCCCGTTCGGGATTGAGGCGTCTGGCTATAGATAGATAGATAGAAATTATTTTTAGCAGAGCGAAAAACAGACTTAGCACAATTCCAGGTCAGAAACATAAAAAAGTTGTGATTCAGGGGTGGGTCGGCTCTGGTACCTCTTACAGGCCCTCTCCTTGTTGTGGACAGCATTAGAACAAGCATGATTAAACTAAGGCTTTCTTGCATTAGTCAAAGGATATGAGAAGGGAATGTATGCTTCCATCCCCGAGAGAATAGCCTCCGTAATGCGCAAGACACACTGAGATGGCTCCCGGCCATGGAAGCAATAATCATTCCAGAGAAAATCAAAGAAGTACTGCCTGATGGCCTTCCAATCCACAGCTTCAAAGTGCCACTGGAGAGTCCACAGGCAGTACCGGAGTGATAGGATAGGTTAAGGTAATAAGGTTGTGATTGGAGGAGCCCAACAGAGAGGATAGATTAACAGTGTAAGCAGAAGGATTAGTTGTCAGGAAGAGGTCAAGTATGTTGGAGTGCTTAAGGTTGGGTGAATGCTTAAGGTTGCTAATGATGTGCTTTGTCTGGTTGTAAGTGAAAGGTGCGAAGTCTGGGTCTGTGGGGAACTGTCTCTTGCATCAGATGACATGTCAGTCATCACGATGGAGGTTTAGATGGGTGACATGTGAAAAGTGATTGATGAGAGTGTTTTCTTGTTGTTTGTTTGAGGGTATGGTGTCTTGTTGTGATGGCAGTGTGTGATTGTGTAGTGTTGTTGTTGGAGAGAGTGATGCTGTTTAGTGTTTTGTAGAGTTTGCTGGTGTGTTTTGTGATCAGGTATTTGGAGATAATTATTCCAATGTAGTGTTAGCTGCTCTGATATTTTATTGTTTATTTGAGTGTTGTGTGCTTGTATTTGTTGCACAGTGTCTTCTGTATAGTGTGTCGCATTGACTGATGAGGCCTTGGATTTCTGCTTTGATGTTGGGATTGTGTCTTTTTCTGTTGCCTCCAGTGATGTGACTTTTGTCTACATTGTGAGTAATTGTATTGAAAGTGTACACAGCAGAGTTGATGTTTGTGATGGGTGCACTGTTTAATGTTTCAAAGTGTTGTTCTCTTTCAGTTGTGAAAGCCTCCCAGTTAGCTTTCTTATATTTAGTGTATGTGTGACTGTGGCCAGCTGGGGTAATTCTGGTTTTGGTTGTGATAATGATTGGGAGGTGGTCAGAGCCAAGGGTTTCAACCACTCTCCAGAGTGTTGTGGGGGCGAGGTTTGGGGAGCAGAAGGTGATGTCTGGGGATGATGGGAGGAAAGGGCTTAATGTGGGATAGGGGTATGTTGATGGAGATTATTCAGTATGAAATGATTATCTGTTTGGGACTGTAGTACAAGCCCTCTGTCCATATCAGGGTTGTTGACATCCCAGGCCGATGCCTTGACATTGAAATCACTACACAGCATGATGTTGCGTATGTTAGTGATGTGATGTATTTGAGGAGAGTAACTGTGTGGTACTGTGGGGGATGGTTGGTGGGGAATGTATGTGTTGGTGATTGTTATGTGTGATTTGTTGCCAGTGTGTATTTTAATTGATTGTATGTGTTGGTGATTGTTATGTGTGATTTGTTGTCAGTGTGTATTTTAACTGATTGTATTTCTCTTGTGTTGTCACTAGTATATGAAAAGTTGATGGATTGGTGTACCATGGTGATGGGTCCACCGCCAGTGCCATCGACCTGGTCTTGTCTGATGGTGGTGAAGTTCTGAAATGTGTTTTTTGTGTTCTGCGTAGTTTTTTTTCTTGTAAGATGGCAGTGTGTATGGTTTGTTGTTTGATGAATTGTGCAAGTTCTTGTTTTTTGGTGTTTACGTCATGTATGTTTATTTGAAGAATGTAAATGTTGTGTGTACGATGTCAGTTGGGTGCTGCAGCATGGGGGGGAGAGGAATGGGTAAGAGAAGGTTGTGATAGAGATAAAGGTTAGGGTGGATTAGATTGGGGTGGAATGGGAGGGGTTGGGGGATTGGATGGTGTGGGAAGGGTCGGTGGGTTAGGCTAAGGTGTGGAGGGAGTAAGAGAGGGGCTGGTGGGGGGATTAGAGGGTGGGAGTAAGGAGCAGGTCCAGGTGTTTGTGTAATATTTTCTAGATGCAAGTGTTGTGCAGGTGAAATGGGTCCAGTTCTTGCAGGAACTGCACTGAACTGAACCCATTGTCCGTTGACGATGTGTTTTAAGCATGTTGGACATATGTATTTGTTGATGGGTCCTGGATCGCTCTCGATGTCACCGGCTAGAAGAAGTCTTCAAAAAGTGACCACCAGAGTCATTTCTTGGTGTAGAAAAAACAGTGTTGTTGTGTGTGTGTTGTGTTCGGAGATGTGGTACCTTGATACAGTAGTTGTATAGCAGTACAGGGCATTCATTTAGTACACAATAAACTGGCAACAAGTTGCACTGTATCCTGCAGAACATCTGTATAGAAAAATATGTTTATGTATGTATTGTTGCTCATTATGGGCAGCAACTTCCCCTTTTTTATGACATTTTATTATGGGATAATGGGGTCTAAGCACATGGCAAGTGCTGCAACTTGTAATGAGAGTGCTCTTTAAGTGTTTTTAATTTACCGGGAAGTCTAATGGAAGACAATTTTTACAGTACCTTTGCCTCAAATTTTCTTTTATACTGTATTTGCCTTAGGTGGGGAGGGGGGGCACTCTTACTGTAAGGTTGAGCACTAGCTGGGTGCTTAGATCACTAATGTCAAGTATGCCATGAAAAATATAGCTAAGTAAAAATTCTGGTAAGAGATATCACCCTTAATAGCCTTAGTACATAATGTGTAAAGGTGAATGTAGGGAAGAGTAAACTGATGGTCTTCGAGAGAAGTGAAGTCAGTGAATGTACAGTGAGATTGGATGGGGAGGAAATGGAGAATGTGAGTGCATTTAAGTACTTGGGTAGTGTGATGAGTAAGGATAGAAGTTTAGATGGTGAAGTGCTTGAAAGATGCGCAGGGAAGAAAGGTTGCTGGTTCCTTGAAAGCAGTGATAAGAAACAAGGAAGTGAGCATGGAAGTGAAAAAGCTACTACATGACAGTATTGCGATACCAACTCTAACATATGGAAGTGTAGGTTGGACGTTGTTGGAGGGACAGAAGTCAGGAGTAAGAGCAGTGGAAATGAGTTATATGAGAGGAGTATGTTCAGTCACATGGAGAGACAGATTGACAAATGAGGAAGAGAAGGAGTGTTGTGATGTGGATGTGATAGGAAGCATTAGGAGAAACACATTAAGGTGGTTTGGCCATGTGGAGAGGATGGAGAGTGAGAGACTGACGAGGATAGTGTATATGAGTGAGGTGGAGGGAAGGGGAGGCCAAGGATGAGATGGAGGGATGGAGTGGAGAGGTATATGAGAGAGGGGGGTGAGAGCTGGGAGCTTGGCAATGAAATAGCGGGGGACAGAGCGGGATGGAGGTGATTTGTTTGTGGCCACCCCTTACGGGATTAAGGCGTCTGGCAATAGATAGATAGATAGACATTATATGTTTGTAGTGTGCATTTTTCACTGGGCACAGTGTATTTGCTCACCCAAATTACCATGCACTAGGAGATGTGCAGTATATGAACAGCTTACAACCAGCTAATTGTATCATAATATGAAGGCATATAATCAGAGGGTATGACTGAGTTAGGCAGAAGGGTAAGAAATGATAAAGTTTTAGTAGCTATGAAAGAAAAAGACTCAGGAATCTGTGTCAGCTATAAGCATGTTGTATTTGAGGTAGGATGTGATGATCATTTATGATGGCATGTTGCCACCAAAAGGCATTCAGAGTGTGATCTACTATGACATAAGATTTACTGTGCCCATATTATGATGGGACAGTCATTCACAATGGGATGGCATCACAAGTATGGATTCAGATTGTGATTTGAAAGACAGTGCCCATGTTAAGACAGAATGGTCATTCATAATGAGTTGGTGTCAGCCAATTACACCCAGTCAAGAGGTTACATGCAGGGGTAGTTTAATCACTAGGCTGAATAGCTCACAGCCAAGGCCCCCATCATTGATAGGGTCCACATTTATGAAAAAAAAAAATCAATAAATATTTAAATAAATGATGAAAGTTACAGCAACTGGCATCACAAGATCTCATGATGGGGGCCCCTTCCCTGGGTAGGGGCCCCAATACCTGGTTTAGCCTACAGCCCCCAAAAGTTAATTTGGGCCTCATTCAAGGAGAGGATGATAATCTCAGGATGGGGTGGGATGGGTCGACCATCTGTATCCTGGGATGATACCAATATGTCTGTCCTCAACAGGGTTAAAGAAATCCTGGTAAAAGGATGGGCTGCCAATCTGAAGACTGGGATTGGTGGCCCAAGGTTAGGGTAGACACAACAGAAGTGGGAAGGGTCACTGCTGTAAAGATCTGGGAGGGATGCCAAGAGCTGTTAGTCCATCACAGGGCTGAAGCAATGTTCCTGCATCCATACCTACCCAAGGACATCCCTGAGGTGTACAGAGGCCAGGAGTTGGAGGGAAGTCTAGAAAACCATCCCAGGGTAACAATGCACAAGCATGGCAAAAATGAGACAGTGGCATCCAGCCTGTGGTAACGCCACGAGACTGTGTTATCCAACCCATGTCTAAGCCACATGATGGTGCTATC
>JAGKTI010038728.1:0-10674 GCA_018397915.1 Birgus latro | reverse complement strand
TGCTCTCACTCTTGACTTCTGTCCTTCCAACAGGGTCCAAGCTTCACTTCCATATGTTAGAGTTGGTATCACAATACTGTCATGTTTCTTATCACATAGTATATATATAAATAAATATGAAAGTCCTGTAATCCGAATTGCTGGGGACCGAGGGTCTTTCGGACTACTGGGAGGGTCTTTTGAAATCATTAGAGATTTGTACATGATCATTAAATAAATACCTAAAATTACTGTATATGGGTTAAAGTTTCACTCACTGGAAATGCATAGAAGTGTAGATGAATAGTTGCAGGCAAGTACATCCAAGTCCAAGCCAGATAAATCCCTGGGGGGGAGGGGGGGAATTTGCCTTGACAAATTCAGAATATTGGGATTTTCAGATTATTGGTGGTCAGGTAGGAGGACCTTTACTGTAAGATGGTTACATGACCCTTCACTCCCGGTATATCTAATTTAACCCATGTAAAGTCAACATCGATATACAGTAATATATATCTCATATTTATCTATCTATCTATGTATCTATATAACACACACACATACACACACACACACACACACACACACTCATTTCTTCTTCAGGTGCATTATCCATCATAGCAAATGACTGAATTCAATCAAATGCACTGGGAAGCCCCAAAATAGTTACCTGTGGCATTCATCTTATCACCCAAACACTTGAAATTGTGGCTCACAGCAGATGGTTTTACTTCATTCTTGTTACCTTATGAACAGAATCAGACCACTGGAGGCAGAATGTGTTTTAAACTTACATTGCACATAATTACTTTTAGCACGATTTGAGGATCGAATGTATCTCTGCATGTACTGGACATTGCACTGTATTACTGAAACGAACTATTGAGCATATCTTACTGTGTTCGGTTCATGTATTTTTCAGTACAGCAAAAGGAAACATTGCACATGTATTTATGCAAGGAATCGGCTTGCAAGGATTCCCCTTACATCATCAGCATCATTCTTCTGAAAAAAAAAGCAGTGGGTCCATATTTATGCAGAAATTTCATCCCACTTGCATCTCCACTTTTTGATTGAGAGAGGAGTTGAAAGAGAAGTATCAAATTATCCTTTATGTTAGTGGGGGAGAAATATATACAGTAGATAGGTAGACAGAGACAGAATCCAAAGCTACTGTAATTCTTCTGTCAAGCTCACAAGGGTTTTAATTGACTGTTTGGGCTTATGTAAACATCATCTTGGCCTAATAAGTGGCAGGGTGTATTATTTTCCCCTTTTATGTAATTTTCTCTTTCTGCGACATTCTCTTATAACCTTTGCATGTGATGAGAGAAAAAAAATTATCGCATAGGTTAACTGGAGAGAGAGAGAGAGAGAGAGAGAGAGAGAGAGAGAGAGAATTATCCCTTATGTTAGCTAGACAGAGAGAATGATTAAATTATCCCCTACATTAATTGGAGAAAGAGAGAGAGAGATAATTATTACGTCATCCCTTATATTAACTGGAGAGAGAGACAGAGACAGAGAAAGAATTATTAAATTATCCCTTGCATTAACTGGAGAGAGAGAGAAACTGCTGTAATTCTTCTACAGGGAACTCTCAATTATCCATCAATGCAATATCCAATGCAGCTATCTTGGCTCTGTTAACTCGTCACGTCCCAACCGATTTCTAACCTCTAATACCCCCCAGTCCCGAGCATTTTCAGATTTTTTTAATTTTTTTTGCTCAAACCTTCGCTTTTGGTGAGAAACATTGAAAATTCATAGAGAATTCGCCCTCCTGAGGCTATAAATAGTGCTACAGATGATGAGTCAGCCTTACGTTTTCCCTCTTTTTTCAGGGTACCTGGCTAAAGAAAATGAACTGTAGAAGGGTCAACTAATTCAAGTCACTTTAAATTACTTATTTATTTATGTATTTGGTACGAATTTATGTGTAGTACAAGACTATATTGGTTTTCACATATTTATATAGGCAATAGAAGCATTGTTCAGTCACCAAACACATCCACATATGGCACCTTCCTTTATGACATTACCACCTCATCACTTCTGTTTTTTCTTGCTCTAGCTTCTTTATTTCTTTGTCCTCCACCTCAGGAATCACTTTCACCATGAATTTCATCATTGGAGAGACCGTGGGACAACATACCTTTACTGTCTAGGTTACTGCTAACAGGTGAATTGCCCAGTGTGGGGGGGAGGAGGGGATAGGTGGGGCCAGGCAGTATCCCTGCTTGACAGCAGGTAGAGGAAGGTTTCCTACTTATGCCTACCAAAAATCACCCATGAAACTTGAAAATTGTGCAAATTATGACCCTTGCAATTGCGCGACATACCCGTACGTCGATGGGTGTAGCAGTGACAAAATGTTGTGACATACCCATACATCGATGGGATTCCTTGGGTTAAAGCTGGCAATATTATTCAACATTCGGCACAGTTATCGTGGCTCCATTAAAGCAATATCCAATGATTTTATGCAACATCTAGCACTGAAACGGGACTTAACTAGCTGTCTAATGCAATATCCGGCATTGAGTGATCTCAACCGACTCGTAAGCAGTGGCCAACTGGCGCCTGGGGAATTCCCAGACTTGGGAGCCAGTGAAAATGCAGGCTATGTGCCAGCCAGTCGACTCTGTCTTGGGCGTTGCTTATCCAGCATGCCAAGAATACCGCCGTGCTCTCATTCTCACCCGTGGATGTCTAAGAGTCAGGACATGTCTATGCCCTCTCGCTCTTCCAACCATGCAGTTGCAAAACCCTAGTGCTTTGACTAACTGTGTGGCATCCTGTGTTCAAGCTGTTGTACCGTATTGTATTGCAAAGCTAATGGGCTGTCAGTGCTCATGTCCATGTTGTGTTTGTTAAACTACCCCTGTGCTATATTGTCCACTGTACCATTTATGAGTGTGAAACATCCAGTGATGATTCTCACCATCTGTGCCAGCACTTGGTGAGTATATACAATAGTACACTATGTACAGTACTGCATTACTGTACTGTATCATTACTGTATTGTTTTTATATGCCTACTTTTCATCTTTTACTCGTGGTAAAATTTTTGGGATAGAGGGTCAAGACAGGTAGAATCACAATATCTGGCTCAAAGTCGAATGTTGTGTTGGATATTCAGTATCCAGCGTTTCACGTTATTTGGCTTAGGGCTTGGCTAAATTACAATGGATAATTGAGAATTTACCGTATCAGGCACACAGGGCTTATATTTGCCATCATGGGTTTATGTACTATCGCTCAAGAAAGTATCCATATTCACGTGAATGCAGGACTGCAATGAGTAAACCGATTCGAGCATAGTTGGTATTTTGTATTTTTTCATCCGCTGTGTCAGAATGGTTCGCATCGCTTTAGTAAGGATAATTTTTTGAACAATGGTCTACGTGTCACATGTATTGGTGCACAGGGGGTCCAATGCCAACCGAAAACATTCAAACAACTGCTGGCTTTACCAACATCTCATTTTGTATGAACATTGTCTGTTTATATAAACATAACATTTTCTATAAATTTGCAAGAGGGTATTACAGTACTAGTTGGAGGTATATGAAACCTCCCGACATCAGGGGACATGTGGTAGGCCGGACACTAATCTTTTCAGTGACCTATGGTCCCAAATGTTTCACGCATATTGTGCACCGATGCTTTTGTGATCCATAGTACACATCGTCTGTGCCACTGATATGTGGTGGGGCGGGGTGGGAGATGCAGCTTGTGTTATTTCCCATGTAATTAATTTTCTCACTTTCTGTTGCTTTCATTTATAAGCTTGGGATGTGACTCAAAAATGAATGAGAGAGGGCTAAAATTAACGGGAGAAGGAAAGGAAAGAAAATTGAGAAGAGAAAAGAAGTAGACAAAATGGATAATATAGCGATCTGTCAGTGTGAGTTTTTATAATGGAAAAGCATATCTTTACATACCCAGGACTATTTTGCATGGTACCCTTGGTTGAACAAATTATAGTACTGCAAAAACTAGTTACTGTATGAACACATACTAGGTAAGCATGGAGGACCTATTGAATATTTGTTTTCATTGTACCTAGCCTTTCTTCATGTTTAAAATTGCTTTACATGGCATTATAGGTATAATCTGGTAGTGGCCAAATACCGAGCCCCCTATTTCCCATAGATTATATACTCTGTTATATGAACATTCAGTTGACAAGCAGATTTCCATAAAAGTAACTTCTCGTAACATCAGAACTCCCTCGTACATTACAGTGGGATTTTAACATGCATGTTACATTATTTAAGAGTGTTCCTCTATATTGTAACATCACTATCCCTCAGTACTTCACCTTCTGGCACCCTCCCCCCTGGCTGGTATACATTGGATAATTGAGAATTTACTGTATAATGGAACAACCATGATGGCACAATACGCCCCCCTCTTGCATCCATATCAATACAGTTACAGTACTAAAAAAAACTGTTAAGTATCTTCACCCTCACACATACACAATAACACTCATTATAGAATTTTGTTTCTCACAACAAACCCCCCCTCCTGCATTTTCTATGCCTAACACACTCCCACAAAGCCTCACAATTCAGTCTGTCTTAAACCTGGTCGAAGTCAGTAAATGTGACATAAAGCTCTTAATTCTTTGCAGTATACTTCTCAATTGTTGTAATGTCCTTAGTGTAAATATGTGATCTACATATAACAAACTATTTTAAAAGCACCATGTTCTTCACCTTTATCATCTTCATTTATTTTATGTACCCTCTCAGTCAGTACCTTACCACAACCTACCCTGATGTGCTCAGTCAAATAATCCCTCTGTGATATATACACTCTTCCTTACAACCTTTAACTTTGTACAGTGGTACTATAACTGTCATTCTTCAACCCTCTGGTACTATCTCTGTGGCCCTTGCCAGTCTGCACACACTGTGCATTATATTAGCTGTATTGTCACCACCTCATTTTTTTTATTTGTTAGGAGTTGTTGTTGTTGATCAGCCTCAGTCTGTCTTGGTGAGCAGACCCATCAGTGCAGGTAAGCAATTGCCCCAGCAGATTGTCCCATGCAGTAAACTGATGTTCCCTTGCATGACAGCACCCCACTATAGCAAGGCATGGGGAACAGTGTGGAGGTTTGGTTCCTTGGGCACCACATTTATACCTCTCCATCCAGTTAACTGAGGCACCATAGTAAGCCCTGCTTCACCTGTAAATTAGTTATGTGGTTACCACCCACCATTATAAATGGTTTCCTGAGTTACAGGAAACCATTTAAGCATGTCACTCAGTGTAGAGCCACCTGAGTGGAAAAAAAAAAAAGTGACAGGATGGAAAGGGAGAAGTAGGAAAAGAGAAGGGAAGACAAAGAGAAAGAGTGGGAAGAGGAAGGAAGGAATAGGTAGCACAACATTGAGTTGATGATGGTTGCCTTCACCTACCACCTATATGTTAGGAGTAAAGACAGTGTTTGAATTTATGATTATAACGAATACAGGAACTCTGTTAATGTACTTTAAATCTAAGCACATTTACTATAACATAATGCCTACCTGGGATGCCCTGTGATAAGGTATCATAAAAAAAAAAAAAAAACAAGGCAAATGATGATGATGCACTGTGGACTGGATAGTATGATCAGCATGTAGGAGAGCATATGTAAGTTGAGTGCCTGATATGGTACAGTGGCTCACACCTCATTTGTAGCTTGTTTACACTGTGTTGCATTACTTCTCCATTGCAAGCTACGTGAAGCTATAGTTTTGTTGTTAAACATGTCCCTCAACCAATGATGGTGGTTCTCATGGTAATAGAAAGAAGCTTAATGTGATCATTTTAGTGGAAAAGATTAGCATGATTATGGATGGGTTGCATTATCTGCATCTTGTTTTGGACTCCTGGCAAGAAAATCACATTCATGAAATGAGCTAGCTTGGTAGCAAAGGTAAGGAGTGGTTGGAAGACGTTTAGGTGGTTGTTGCCCTTCCTTACATTGAGAGGATTCTCTCTCCATGCTGGGGATCCATGTATGCAGCATGTGTTAGGAGTGTAATGCTGTACAGTAGTGAGACTTGGGAAGTAAAGGATGACATTCGTTTGCCAGATGTACAGAGATGAGAATTTTTAGATGAATATGTATTTGCATCCTTCAGTGACGGGCCTGGGAGGGTTAGGATTGGAAACGAAAAGTTGAGAAGAAGGATGGGACTTGAATGCATTCGTGTTGTGATGAAAAGGAATTGATTGAGATGGTTTGGGCATGTGGATAGGATGGATGATGACAGCTGTGTGGTGAGGGTGAGAGATGTAAATGTTTAGGATAGAGCTGTGAGAGGTAGACTGAAAAAGACTTGGAACAAGGTCATACAGTGTGACCTAAGAGATAAGGGACTGAATTGAGAGGTTGCTAGATATCGTTGTGTGGAGAGCTGCCATTGGTGATCTAGGTTGATACATGCAAGCATGTTGGAGCCTTTATAAATGAAGCATGAAGTAGTGTGATAAATCTGTGGGAAAAACTAACTGGTTTTGGAGTCCATGACTAGATACTCATGTATGACTTGATATCCCCTGCTGTCAAGCCACCAAGTAAGTTATGACACTTTAGGCATTTAGTAGGTACAGTGGTATTACACATTATTACAGAGTGTAATATATATTACAGTCCAAATGCTGTGCAGAGGTTTGTTGAGTGTAGGATGGTGGAGTGGTTTGGTGGGTGCTTACTGGAGCTTAGGTGGAATGATGGTTATATGCAGTGTTTGCCAACAGCAGTTCACTTATTTTTCTACTTTTTGCCAATGATCAATCAGTCAGTGTCTTGTTGCATTAATTATGATTCAGATATGTAGAGTAATGTGCAGGTCAATATAGATGATATTTATAACACGTTTTGAATTGGTGCTGTATTGTTTTAGATCAGCTGTCCGAATGCTTAAGTTACTCATCACACACACCTGTCATTCAATTTTTGTCATGCTAGAGCTCGTAATAAATTAATTATCGTTCAGAATTGTAATGCATAGATCATATTATGTCTGATTATAGCACATTGACTTTTTTATAAATCAGCTGGTGGTTATTCAAGAAGTGTTGACACCAGAAGCCTGGCAGTTTGTTTCATTTGTAAGTAAACTGGTAGATGTACTTGTGTATGGGTTTATTAATGTATTTTGAGCCTTTCTGTGAAAACTCTTGAATTGGGAAAGTCCGATATTGGGATGGAAGTTAATTTTATGCAGCAGTATCAGTCATGGTGAACTTGGGATATGAAAGCATCAGTTAGGAATCAGACTCAGGTACCAAACATCACACCCCTTCACCCAGTGAAGGGTCTCTTCTAAACTATATAAAATTATCTGTAATTAGCTAGAATGAAATACAGTAAGTTCCCTTAAACCATAAGAGTTATGTTTTGGATCCAGTATGGTCAGCAGATTTTATGGGTTACAAAAATACCCCGCCATCACATTCTTAATTCCCGTTTGCTTTGCAGTTACCATTTCTCGCGTTCAATTCATATTTTGCATGAGATGTACAGCGCTCGAGAGAGGGACATAGCAAACATTTTACAATACTCTATTATATTAGTGTATTACCATAATACCAAATACTGTACAGTACTCCCTTGTTATGAACATTTTTTTTTTTTTTTTTTTTAAGTTGAGAATTATTTATTGTTTCCGAGGCAGGCACTGGCAGCCTCTTCTTCCCAACCTACTAGTCACCTGCTTTCAGCTCTACCCATTCCCATCTTTGCATCTCACAGTCCATCCATCCATCATCCAATCCCATGTTGCCCCATGAGGAGCATAGGAGCCCAAGGCTAGGCAAGTTGGTCTTGAAATTTAAGATTAGAGTGACCAGCCTCAGACATCCCTGAGTGGCATTACGCAAGCAGTAAACCCCACCCACCTCTTAGATATAAACCTGCACTGGTTCAATCCAATTGGAGCATCTTAATTACTCACTAAACCACCAGGTGCCATAATTTGGTTATATGGTTACCACCTAGCATACCAAATGGTTTCCTGGTGTACAGGAAACCATTTGGCTTGTCACTCAGTGTAGAGTCACCTATGGGCAGAAAGAAGAGGAAAGAATGAAAAAAAGAAACACAAACGAGGGAGTGTAAAGTCACCTGTACGTAGAAGGAAGAGGAAAGAATGAAGGAAAGACAGAAGAGGAAGGAAGGAAGAGAGGAAAGGGCAGACACCCAAAGCAGCACTATATCGAGTGAGTGGATGGTGAGTGCCCCCACCTAGCACAATCTCACTTTTAATAAATAACAAAATAGTTTTATTGCCTATAACTACTTCCATAGAAAATAATAGTGAGGTCTTGCTCGAGATTTGTTGGCTGTGTGGGAAATTGATTCAATGACGAACTGAAACTTACACCCAGTTTTGCAATAACAATTGCAAAATTCACCTATATGATAATTGTGTTGGCCTCATATGACAGTCCCGTTCATACATGGTGCCATTCACATGAGCCAACAGTCAGATGTGTGAGGTACGAAAGCCACCCAGTGTTTACATTCACTGTGATCATTTTCCCTTTGTTTCTTTTCAAGTGTGCAAGGCCATTGAAACACCACATAGAAAATAGTACAGTGTGTGATATCAAGTGAAGTGATAACTTCTTATGTATGGAATATTGAACCTTATGACCTGGAAATCATGTCTGGCAAGGATGTTACCCCTGGTTTGAAGCATGGTGGTACTGAGGTTGCCGAGGTCAAACTAAAAAAGGTGAGTTTTTTTAAGATTTTAGGTCATGGTCATAAGCCCCCTCCCTACCCCATTGAACCCATGTTATATCAACCTTGCCATATGATTAATCTGTGTGATGAGTTTTCACTTCACACATGTTCATCTTATAGTGAGGCATTACTGTAAAATGTTTATGTAAATATGTATCAGGTAGTGCCAGCATTCATCCATTTTATTATGTAACTGTGTACTTACAGTAGTCGCCTGCTTTTGGTTCTACTCATTTGCATCTATGCATCTCATTCATTATCAGTCTGTCTATAGCCGGATGCCACAATTCCTTAAGGGCTGGTCATTTGTCTTTGAGTTAGTTGTTTTACGGGGAGGGGGCACTAACCCATCGCCAACCCACTTGTTGACACGGAGGGAACATGTATGGATCGGTTATGCATCTCATTTTCACTTAATAATTACAGTAAACCCTAACTGTACAGCAAATACTGTATTGGACTTAAATAAATGGTAAGAAGCCCACCAAACTTTTGTCGGCTATGACGAACAGTGGTCATTAATTGGTGCTCGGTGGGTCACAGTACATGTGTTTCCTACCCTTTTTACTCCAACCTGGTCTGGACTGGCCCTTTCCCCATTATGATTGCTGAGTTGCAATCACAGGCCATGGTAGTATTTGTGCCATACTAATCATGAAGAAGTGATATGACAAGGATATGAAATAAGATGCAAAAGGGTGAAATTCTGGTCCAAGTTCATGTAAGATAGGTATACTTTATGTTTTTAGAACTAGAATATGCCGTTGTACTTATATATTTTCTGACATACTTGAAATCCCACCTCAGAGGGGAGGAACCCTCAGATATAACGAAGTATCAGCTCTAACAAGTCTGTCTTTCCCCCAGTTAGTATGTTATAGTGAGGGTCTACTGTAGTACTATATTCTTAGTGCCTGTAGATCCTTCATATTGTATTGTAATGTTTATAAAGGCTCCAGCTTGCTTGCATGCGTCAACTTTAATCACGTAATGGCAGCTGTCCACATTTCTCGATCTCTGGCAGCCTCCCTGTTCAGTCCCTTATTCCTGAGGCCACTTTCAATGGCCTCGTCCCAGATCTTTTTCAGTCTGCCTTTCACAGCCCCACCCCCAGTGTTCACACTTCTTACTTTTTGCACCCAGTTGTCATCTCCCGTCCTCTTAACATGCACGGACCATCTCAGTCTACCCCCATCTCATCACAACATCAGTTCATTCTAGTTCCATCCTTTCTCTCAACTCTTCAGTCATAATCCTTGCCCCCCCCAGGCCTCACATTCAAGGACACTACACATCCATCTAATCATTGTCATTTTTGTATGTTTAACCCCTTAATAGACACTGGCATTTAACGATACTTTACCATACCAGTGACAGTGACATCGAGTTAGGGCGAGCTATAAAAAACTGGGAATGAAGGTCACTGGCATGTTTATATGACTCTACTCTACCATCCCAAGCACTCAGGCGGTCACCTCATGTCGGATGTTTTGGCCCATGTGTTTGCATATTAATGGCGCATGTGCTGTAATTTTATTAATTCTTTTCCGAATCATTGGATGGGTTTAGGAAGCTAAAAAAAACACAGTGCCAGGTGCCTCAGGTGATTCTCTTCACATCTGTCATAAAAGAAATTGATCTTAGAACTTTGAAAAAATGGTCCCGGGGCCAGCCAGGGGAACTTGCAAATTTCTGAAGGCACGCACATTGAGGAGTTAAGCCTATGAATATGGTCTTCCTGTACTGCCCATGTCTCACTACTATACAACATTACACTCCTACCACATGCTGCATACAAGGATCCCTTAACATGGAGGGAGAGCCCTGTAAATGCCAAGAGAGGCAACAGCTTCCTGAACTTCCTCCAACCACTCCATACCCTAGCCACAGAACTCCAGCCTCACCTCCAGCATGTCTCCATTGTGGTACAGAGCTGT
>JAGKTI010038727.1:0-10674 GCA_018397915.1 Birgus latro | reverse complement strand
GTTTATTTGATCCTCCTTGATTGGGGTCTTCATGAACAAGCTGTTTACAGCTGGTAGTCTGGAAAATAATCCGATTACAAAAAAAAAAAAAAAAACTTGCATAAGCTGCTTTTCTCGACTTGGGGGGTAAAGTGCCCATCCTTCGACGTTTCAGCCAAGTTGTGTTGAGCATTTCATAACATAATTTCTCCATAGATTATTTAACATAATGGTCTAATGTATCCACTTGTATGATACTGATTTAAACTATGTTCACATTAAAACTACATCAGCTACATGGACGAGAATATTAAGTTGAAATCTGCAAATAAACTGCTAAGGAGGGTGATGCTGCGAAGCATCATACATCATCCAGAGTAGGGTCTCTGCGTCCCTCTGTACCCACACGAGGAAGCTGTATCCGTGTTGTCAACACAGAAGATCTTGCCTGCATGTTTTGTAGCAGCCATACGCCACCTTTATACGTCAGACTTTTCCTTCAACAGCGACACTGGAAACGGAAGCTGAACTTATTCTCATCCAGTATTATTGCGCTGGACTGATATTAATTTTCGTTTTTACGTGTATGCTACATATTACATATACTCTCTCTCTCTTTCCTCAGTATTCTTGGCACATGTTCAGTTCCAGCAATTCGTTTATGTCTCTGCCTCTAGCTCCCACTCCCTTCCTCTCATCAGCACTTCACTCTTCTCTCTCTCTCTCCCTTTTCTCTGAGGTGAGTATTCAGTCTGAGACTATTATTACCAATGTTCCTTCTGATATTCCTCTCTGTCTATTTTATATTGCCAAACGTCTAAATTCAGAGTTTATTCAGGAGAGAGAGAGAGAGAGAGATGGAAAAGAAATGCGTGAATGACTAGAGTTGTGGGAGGCCAGGCAGCGTGTGCAGAGAACAAAACAGTGATAGGATTTTAAAAACGAGTTATTTTTTTTTTAGTTTGCATAGTGACGATCGAAAGAGAGAGAGAGAAAAAAAAACAGAGACTGTGGCAAACTTTGACAAAGAACAAAGAGGAAGGCTTAAGGGCATATCCATGACAGTAAGAAAGGGGGATTCCACAAATACGTATCTTCGATCCATAGTAGTAGTAGTAGTAATAATAATAATAATAATAACAATGCTGATGATGATAGTCTTATGATTCGGCACGGCACCCCCTTGATTTTTTTTTTCTGGCATTTATATTGAACCGTCAACAGATATCATATGTGGTTTATGTTCATTAGCGGTAGAGGGGGATTCTATGCACAATCAGCAACGCAAAACAAACATAACAACACCGGGATTCGCCATTGAAAAGAAAAATGAATGAGAGAGTAATAAAGGGAGAAATGGAAACGAAATGGGAAGAGATAAGGGAACGAATAATCAAGAGAGAGGAAACGAAAAACAGATGAAAGTAAGACCAACGGAAGATACACTGACTTCACTGCTATCATGAGCCTCTTTATAGCCATCAAGCGCTTCCCTTTTACACAATACATAGGCAACATTATCTACTGTATATTCTTCGTGTGTACCCTGTCAAATATTTTTTTTTTCAGATTCATAAATGGAAATATATGATTTTTACATCCCTTACCAACTAGGAATCCACATTGTTCATGGCTTAGCGAACATTCTGACATCTCTCTTACCTCACTTAGAGCTGTTTCATACTAAATAATTCCCACAGCATCAAACAGACCAGTTCAACAATTGTTTTGGCATTCACTTCGATTGCCTCTGTTTCTTACTGAGGTACAATCACAGCCTTCCTATCGCTCCCTCTCTTTCTGGGAAAACTGTATCCACATGTTTGCTCTTCCAGCTTCTCTTTTCTCTCTTGTAATATCATTCGATTTATTGCACTCCCTCCACCCTCTCCCATTCTGATCTAGCTTCCAGTCTCTCTCCCACTCCTCCTTTCCACCAACCTCTCTCCCTCCCTCTCTTCCTCTTTTAAATTCTGGACTCGGGTGCACGAGTTTGAGCAACAGATGGGAGGCAGGTGCTGGAGAGTATTATTAATGTTGCTGAAACCATTTGTTACTGCACGGTGGGATGTGAACGCGTTGTATCCTAAATATAGTGATCCTGAACCTGATCCCACATGTACGGTAGTGGTTTGGATAATACAAGTATCCTGTTAACCTTTAAAAAAACAGGGAAAAACTTTTTCTTTTCTTTTCCATTTTCGTTCTTTTTCTCATCATTTTTCTTTTTCTTTTCCTTTTTCTTTTTTCTTTCTTTTCTCCTTTCCATTTTCTCTGTTTTTTTATTCCTTTCTTTTCATTTTCCCTTTTCTTTCTTTCCTTAGTTTTTTTTTTTTTTTTTACTTGGGACACCTCTTATAGGGAAGAGGTTAATGAATATATCTCACTATTTCAGTTCGAATACGTGGCTAAGGTGACTGAAATTATCAGGAGGCAGAAAGAATGGACTGAATAAGAGATGATAGTAGTGAAGCTGTCAGTAAAGTCTGCCAAGTGCAAGAAATGGATTAAAAAAAAATAAAAAAAAAACAACAACTAACGAACCAAATACATAAATAAATAATTAAATGAATATATAAGAATTAACAAAAGTTAACCAACATCGCCATGAACATGACTTGACATTTCGTCCGGTTTATTCCAAGTCGAGTTCCTTCTACAATGAAACTGATTGATCTCCTTCATTACGCCACGTCTTGTTCTTGTTCTTCTTTATTCAGTTTTTTTTTAGGGGGGGGAAGAAAAATCATAAACCTCCTCATTAAGATGAGTTCTCGTTTGCTAAATCCAGACGATTTTATTCACCTAAAGAAGATCCGCTCATACAGAATCGGCTAATGTGTACCGACTGATAACAACCATAAAATGGAGCCACGACAAATGTGGCTTACATAATGCATGTTGAAGAATAAACTGATACCCCCTTCAGGAAGATGCCTTTTGTTTCATTGTTTCTGCCGCCTTACAGTTTTTTGGTTGTGTGGCTACATTATATAGCAGTGGAGTTCACTGGAGACTGCTTCAATCCTCTTCAATGCACAAAGTCTCCCCAGTGTTAATCCTTCAACCCGGTAATGTATTTTTTAGTATATTTTTGCTACTTTTAGACGATTTTAATTAGAGTAAGAGAGGCATTTCGAACTGGAGGAGGTATGTAATGCCTTGATTAACTACTTCACAATTAGAAGTCTGTCTTAAGCTGAATATAATTAATCATCCACAGATAGCATTAAAAAAAAAAAAGTACCATCGGAGTGGGGCGGTATATAAAGGTACAATCGGAGTGGGGCGGTATATAAGTGGGTTGGCGGAGGGTTAGTGCCCATCTCCGTTAAACAACTAACTCAAAGACAAACGGCCTCCCCTCACGGGATTATGGCATCTGGCTATAGTTGGATAGATAGGGTATCAACAGTAAAGTAGAAAATATATATACTGTCAAAATGAAAAGGCTAAAAATAAGAACAAAGTAAATAAACTATAAGAAGGAGGGTGATGGGTTAAGTAAGATAACCTGTGTATAAAGAAACTAGAAGATTAAATCATTTCATTTAGAGTAATTCTATAGGCTACACAATAATAACATATTTCAGTGGTGAAGGATAAGAGCATAACGAAGACTTTTTATAAAGGGTTGATTCCCACAAATGAGCTAATACTGCATATCAGAATAATGACCAAAGGTTCATTCCAGTCCGTAACAGAAGGAAATTTATAACCAGAATACACTTGTTCAATTTGTATTATTAACTCCCATACAGTACAAAATTATGCATATTTATTTCTTGCTTGCTGTCTCCAAATTGTGCAACGCAGCTGGGGATAGAGTTTTGGAATCGGATGGGTTAGTTGTAACCTTTAATAAAATCTAACTATAATAGCTCTGGAGAGAAGCAGAAAACTCTGACGGCAGACGGAATATAATGCAAAATGCGTCACCATAGCCAAGTGATGAAGATAATGCTGAACTCTCATATCACGGTATTTGCAAAGCATTGAATCCCTTACATAATTGGGAGAAGTTTAAAGTGAGTCCACACCTGTTCGAGTAATTCAATAATAACTCCATTACAGTCCGGCCCTGCAGTAGTTCGTAACAGGGGCCTCAAGAGAAGGCAGAATAGCAGCAATACGTCATAAAGTGAAGCTTTAACGTTGAAATATGATCAACTTCTGCATTCTGCTGTTATTTTTGGCGTTATTCTGCATTCACAACAAAGCACCTCAACTGGACTAAAACAGACTACTAAAAGACACCTGCACACTCATTTTACATGAACTGCCATGGTATAAGGCTTTTGGCAAATCTGGCCTGATCATACTAAGCCAATTCAGACATAAAAATATCAGATATGTTAAGTATATTATTCTACTCTTGGGGAAAATAAACGGTGACTGAGAAATAGTTAATTGTTTCTTCTATCAAGTTACTCACTCGACAAGAACAAAGAAAAACCCAGGGATAGAGGAAATAGTATTAAAGGTATTAGGAGGATAAAAGTAATCAATAACAAAATGGATCCTGACAGTGGGTAATACTGGGCAAGAAAAAAGAAAGTTTAAAATAACTGAGCAAGAGTGGATAGTTTCATTTATCCATTATTCACTAGACAACAACAGAGAAGAAAACCAAGTACGGTAAAGAGGAAAGCTGCAGCATCCTAAGCATCGCAAAGCTCAAAGTTACCAAAGAAATAAAAAAATGGATCTGGGTTTCACTTATCTGATCAGCCACTCATCAACAACAATAAAACAAATCGTGTACATTGCCGAAGGAAATGGCATCAGAGGTATCTGAGGGCTCAGAGAGATCAAAGACAAATTAAATATGGTTAGGAGGTGAGACTGAAAGACCAGATGTATTGCACCAAAAATGAAGGAGCTTTCTGCTTCAGTACTGGAAACTAATCCAATCTGACTCGTAGGAGATCACACGGAAAAAATTTATATCAACAGAAATAAAGGGGAAGGGGAGAAAACATGATTAAGAATACAGGAACGCTGAACCTTTGATCTATTCCTACTGTGAATTCTTCTCGCGTCTCCTCGCATTGTATCCTATGACTCAGGGTTTTATTCTAGGATGCATAGGAGGGTCCGTAACACCTCCTAAACTAGTTGTTTTGCGTACTGCCCAGTAACATTCTCTTGTATGCTACATGTATATTTTTCAACATAGCCGTAGTTAGCCCAGTCTCCCTATATATAAAGCTGAAGTGAAGAACGCTCATATCTCGTGAACCAATTTAGATAAGGTGAAAAATTTTTGTACACACTCCTGGCCTCATGGGGAAGGATTTTTGGCACAACCCAATGAAATCCGTTAATTCTGACAATTTGATCGATTTTTGCACACATGGTGGGAAGCGCCCAAGAGTATCTGTGACACCAATCACTTCACTTGTGAGTCTTCAAGTCTGCATTAAGATAATACTTCTCTGGAAAGGTTTAGTGGGTATCCGGGGAACATAACTATCTTTTGGTGCCAAGGGCGCCTGGGTGACGAAGGCTACCACTGCCATGCCCGGCGAAGACTTGCATTGCAACTAGTACTACATAAGAGGATACTGAAATGTAACTTGTAATACAAATAAGGAAGCAGTTTTACGAAATCTCCAAAGCCATTTAAAGTAAAACTCTCTTCCTTTACTGAAACATCGGTGATCAAATGTAGTTACAGGTCAGACAGATTTCATATTCTGTGATGATCGCGCTACATATAAAGTCTGAGTTTGAAAATTCCAATCCTTGCCATTATAGTTATGCGTCTCTCTCTCTCTCTCTCTCTCTCTCTCTCTCTCTCTCTCTCTCTCTCTCTCTCTCTCTCTCTCTCTCTCTCTCTCTCTCAAGAATACTCACTGCAACTCTCCAGTACTCCTTATGTTTACACCAACACTCCTTCATCAACGTAAAGGATTCAGCACTACCATTCTCAAGCCTCATCCAACATAATCGTTTATATTGCAAGTTCACTGTTCACGTCCCCTCAGAATTCCTCATCCAGTCTCTTTCGATTCCGGTGGTTTTCTGTCTTTCGTAACCAAAAAATACATCTACATCAGCCAACGTTATTGTCGTATCACTTTAACTTGGCCCCGATAATCTTCCATGTGCGCCTTATTAATTTTCACGTAACTCTAAAGACAACAATAATATGGCTCAGCATCCTTCCCATTGCACTCGTATGTGATCAAGATCATAATTATAGTATTAATCTATTGTTACAACTAAATACTCAAAATGGTGAGGTAGTAATTTTAGGCCAAGTTGAAGTGAAAAGAGTAGAGTGACTGCCAATCGCCAATTTTTAGGCGACTTGTTTCAGATTCTTATTCATTTCGAGTCTCTTACGAGGGATTTAACATGCAAAAAGGCTTGGGGCCTCTCGATGCCAAAGCAAAGACCTGTCCCATATCACATTCTACTCGTTCTCTTTCCCAGTCTCCTGGTATCCATACCACAATTCACATTTCTTCTTGCTTTTCAGTTGCTCTTAGCCACCGGTTTAATATTATCAACTTCTGCTTTGTTATACAGATTCATAGAACGCCAAAGTTATCAGTTTCCACCTTCATCTCTCGTTCATCTCTCGTGACTCTCAGACTCATCCATTTTTCACCAGCCCTGTCCCGCTGCAGTTTAATTAGGATTCCTGTTGTCATTCCTTCTGCATACAAGTCTGTCTCATGCCCGTTCATTTTTCGTCCAGTTTCTTTCTTCCATCTTCTACTACGGTTGCCTCACTCTCCGTTCATTTTTCGTCCAGTTTCTTTCTTCCATCTTCTACTACGTCTGCGTCACTTTCTGTTCATTTTTCTTTCAGCTTCTTTTTTCTCAAACGACTTCCATATTAATATAAAATTCGTCTCCTTTTTTATGACAACAGTTCTTTTCCATCAGTTAAATCCTCACTATTTTTTTCCCCAGTCACACGTTTGTCAAATCTTTCAACAATATTTTTATGTCAGTTGATCCACTGAAAGCCACTTTCTTTTTTTTGTTCTCTCGTCTCCTCCCCTCTCTCTCTCAATGTATTTTGTCCTAAGGAAAATAATGTATCCACAGGATTAGATTTTTTGTAGCTTATGTACCTTATCCAACTGAACTTCAAAAAATATATAACAGCTAATCTACTTCCCATCATACAGTATTAACTTTACACAGTAATATTTAGCGAACAGTGTCTATCTATTTATCTATAGCCAGACACCTTAATCCCATTAGGGGTGGCCACAAACAAATCGCCTCCATGTCGCCTTGTCCACCGCTATTTCACTCCCCGTTCCCCAGCTCACACACCCCTCTCTCATATACCGTTCCACTTCATCCCTTCATCTCATCCCCGATCTCCCCCTCCCTCTACCCCGCTCCATTTCACTCACATACACTTTTCACGTTGATCTCTCGTTCTCCATCCTCTCCACCTGGCCAAACGATCTCAGTTCATTTCTCGTAACACTTTCTGTGGCAGTCACATCCACATTCTGCTTTAACCCATCTACTAAAGTTTGTGAATTTGGCAATTTATTCAGGCTAAAGGCAAAAAAAAAAATAATAATAATAATAAAATTTCAAAGGCGAGACATCCTAGTAGACATGGGCTGCAAAAACAATTTCGAATAACCCTGTCTCTCATACTGGCGCAACTGGAAATTTTATTCAAGCTATCGCCATGTTTTTCAGAAAGAAATACTTTTAATCAAAAGGTTCAAATATATGCTTCAGGAAATGTTACTGTTTCCCCATGGATCAGTCATGGGTTGTCAAATACCCGATAGTGATGTAAGAGGTATTACGGTATGTAATTCATGTCAAAGAGTGTGTGGGGTTTGTTTTTCTTGGCTTTTGTTCACTTTGTATTCTGGATATTCGCTGGTTCATCCTACTTGTCGCTTTCTTGTCATCCCCTGTTCTTCTCATTCATTCATCTTCTGTGTGTGTGTGTGTGTGTGTGTGTGTTTTGTCACACTTCAGGCACTCACCTTTCCCCTCCCTTTCTGCGTACTCGCACATGACATATTTTTAAGTTCTCTCTTTCCCCTCAGCCCCTTTTCTACTTTATCCCCAATGTTCGAGCGAGAGGAACGAGTGAGAACACTACTGTACGTGTAGATGAATGAATGGTGCTTACTAAGCTTGGGTGTGTCATCTATAAAACAGATAAAGGAGCACAGCACTACAACTTTATCAAAAAATATTAGGCTGCAATAGACCTACGCATATTGCTGAAAAGCTTATGGAAAAGTAATAGAGTAATAGATGTTAGCTTTATGACTTTTCTCAAAATTCGCCACTACATTGCTGAAAATAGAAACACCAATCTGGGCACCAACACGGTTATCTCATTAAAAGCTATGGCAAACCTACGCAAGTCGCTGGAAAGCTTATATAAACGTAATAGGTGTTATTTAAATGGTTTTTCTCAAGAGTCGTGTCCACATTATCGATAAGGGCCCCCCTCCCCCCCCAATAAAAAATGATCACCAAAGCTGGGTTATTTCGGAAATCGTTATAGCTCCAGCGGATTCACACACATCGTTACAAAGCTAAATAATATCTGCAAGTTTGCCTTCTATAAATTGTTCCAAAAAAGATATGTGAACGCCTGTAACTTAAATTTCACTTGCATACACTTCTTCTTCTTCAAAAAAAAATAAAAAATCCCAAAATCCTTCCTCTTCCCCTCGGTCTTGAAATTCTTTACTTTCATTTTCACCAATCCTCTCCCTTTTAAGACACTTTCCATTTTCCTCTTCGTCTCCTCAGTTCTTTCTATACTTTACTAGCTTCATTTTAACTAATCACCTCCCTGTTCTTGCTAAATTTCCATATCCCATTTTATTTCCCAGCTTTCATATAACACAGAGCATCCACTGCCCTCCTGTTTCTTTATACAGTCGTTCAAGGAATCATTTTCTATCCATGACAACATTTTACGTGTTCCGTCCGAGGTAATGCTCGCGAACCTAGCAAACGCCAAATAAAACATTTTTCCCGCTACAGCCTTGACACGCGAGTGGTTTCAGTGATTTTTGGTATTAACGCTTTTTTTCCCTTGATTTTTATTTAAGCATGATTTTGGCGAGTTCCGGGCTTCAGGGGTTTTCTGACGCGTTGTCTTTTTAAGGAATTTCGGTGTACTCTCATCAGCTGCTACGGGATGTCCGATTAAAGAATAAGAAAAAAAAATCGGCGGACGTGTGTGCGATTGGACGGGCTTGTGTCTGTGTATCTGAATGTAAATGTATGTGTGGCAGTGAGTTGTGCATTTGTGTCCTGAGTTATGAATGAGTTATCCATGTCTGTAAATTTATGTCCTTCTGTCTATCTACTTACATTTATTAGGAATACATACCAACCTACCTACCTACCTACCTACATACATACATATATACGTACATATATGTATAAATGTATGTATGAATGTATATATATTTGTATGTATGCATGCATAGATAGATAGATAAATATAGATACGTATATACATACACAAATATTGATACTGACAATCAGATAGAGAGATATAAATAAACAGACAGACCAACAGTCAGATATAAAGATACATACAGACAAACGGATACACCGAAAAATAGATTAACTGACAGACACTTAGGTGTGCAGTGGATGTTAAGAAGAGGAATGGTTTACAGCAAAGGAGGGTTGGGTTAGATGTTCGTACTGTGTCCGTAATTAATAATTTTGTTAATGGACGGGCCTGTGAGGAAGGTAGATATAAGGGATGGGGATAAACAGGTCAAACAATCACTCACCCTCTGATCAAACCTTCGGAATCCTATCTATATAAAAAAATCAGAAGCTTTAATATGTGATTATATGTCGCACTGTAGGTAGTATTGGAGGGTTAGTAACACTTTATCCTTAGTTATTAATTTTGCATATTACGCATTTTTTTTGTTATTTATACTATTGTACCATTGACGTAGGCTGCATCAATAACATGCATCAAGAGCGCTAGGTACAAAAAAAAAAAAAAGATTAAGGAGGAAGTGGCACGAAATCTCTAGAACCACTTAGAATACCTCCTTATGGAGAGAGAGAGAGAGAGACAGGGACAGAGAAAGGGACAGAGACAGACAGACAGATGGCAATTTCGCGTATTGGTGACGATATCGGAAGTGTGCGGCTGGTGGTGGGGGAAACGGGGGGGAGGGGGCACAGAGGCTAAAAGGAAAGGCAGGATCGTGGGGGCTGCAGGTGGTGGTCGGCAGGGAGGACGGGAGGCAAGGCGTTAGTAGCAGGGGTTTCATATGGATGGCAGGATTGTGGCAGGGGCTTTAAAAGGAGGCCAGAATGGTGTCAGAAACCTTAAAAAGAAAGAGGGGTGATGGCAGGGGTGTTAATTGAAAGGCAGGGTGGTTGCAAGGGCTATAAGTGAAAGGCAGGGTGGTGGTAAGAGTGTTAAATTAAAGACAGGGTGGTGGCAGAGCTACGAAATAAAAGCAGGGTGGTGGCAAGGCTTCTAAATGGAAGTAGGGTGAGGGTAAGTCTATTAAATGGAAGCAGGGCGGTCGAGCAGGGCAGTACTCCCAAGGAGGATGATGAGCTGATGACAGGGAGAGCTGGAGCTCCCGTTTCATCAGCCTTCAGGACTTGTTCCTGACCATCCCCCTTTGCTGAACTTTTTCAGTGTCTCAGTAACACAGAGAGTAGACCAGCATGCTCTCCAATACAAGT
>JAGKTI010038725.1:0-10675 GCA_018397915.1 Birgus latro | reverse complement strand
AGATGCTATCAGCTGGAACTATTTCACAATTTGCACTACTTCTTGTCTGTGAAATCATGTCTAAGGGAAAAAAAATCGAAAAACCAGAAGTTTATAATCCTGAATTCCGTCTTAGGAGGAATCACAGTATTGAAAGATTTTACCTGAGGAAATATGGTTTATGGAGTAACAAAAAACTTGATATTGTGATAATGTTCGATTTTTTTTTTTTTTTTTTACCGCTACGAGGCTCGACGTAATTTTAAACTGCTTCTTCTGGAGAAAAAAAGAAAACAAAATTGAAGTTTTTAAATTTTCTCGATGATCCTCACAATGTTTCAAGCTATTTGTTCTTGAAAACAACACGTACCAGCTCTATTTACGTGTCAATCAACTCCTTGTTATTCTTCATAAATGTGACATTTTCACCCTCACAATTGTCTTCTTAGTTCTAAATATAATATAATGTGTTTTACAATCAACTTTAAGAACATTCGAGGAAGTTGCATATTCAGCGCTTTCGCCGAGAAATACGCTTATTCAGCCATCATTAGATTAAAAGAGAATGGGCCTACCTCCAAAACAGATGCTATCAGCCGGAACTATTTCACAATTTGCAGTACTTCTTGTCCTTCAAATCACGAAAATGGGGGGAAAAAATCGAAAAATCAGAAAATATTCTAGAATTCCGTCTCAAGAGGAATCACAGAATTGAAAGGTTTTACCTGAGTGAATGTGGTTTATAGAGTAACAGAACTCTTGATATTGTGATAAAGTTTTTTTTTTTTTTTTTTTTTTACCGCTGCGAGGTTCTACGTAATTTTAAACTTCTTCTTCTGGGGAAAAAAAATGAAGTTTTTAAAATGTTTGGGTAATCGTCACAATTTTTCAAGCTATTTGTTCTTAAAAACCTATTTGCCAGCACTCTTTATGTGCCAGTCGCCTTCTTGTTATCCTTCATAAATGTGACATTTTCACCCTCACAAGTGTCTTTTTAGTTCTGATTAAAATTTGAGGAAGTTGCATATTCAACGCTTTTGCCGAGAAATACGCTTATTCAGCAATCATTAGATTAAAAGAGAATGGACATACGCCCAAAAGCGATGCTATCACCCGGAATTATTTCACAATTTCCACTACTTCTTGTCCGTGAAATCATGTCTAAGAGAAAAAAAAATCGACAAATATGTTAATAATCCAGAATTTCGTCTCAAATGGAGTCAGAGTAGTGAGAGATTGTGCCTAAGTAAATGAGGATTTTGGTGTAACACAAACATTGATATTGTGAATTTTATTTTTTTTTTATTTTTTTGAAGCCACGAGGTTGGACGTAATTTTAAACTACTGCTGGAGAAAAAAAAAAATGAAGTTTTCGAATTGATTCGGTGATCTTCACAATGTTTCAAGCTATTTGTTCTTAAAAACTAAAGGTTCCAGCTCTCCTTACGTGTCAGTCGACTTATTGTTATCCATCATAAATGAGACTTTCTCACAATCACAAGTGTCTTCTTACTTCTGAATATAATATAATGTGTTTTACAATCAACTTTGAGGAAATTTGAGGAAGTTCCACATTCAGCGTTTTCGTCGAGAAATACGCTTATTCAGCCATCATTAGATTAAAAGAGAATGGACTTACCTCCAAAACAGATGCTATCAGCCGGAACTGTTTCATAATTTGCACTACTTCTTGTCCTTGACGTCAGGGATAAGGGAAAAGAAAAATCGACATATCAGAAGTTCATAATCCAGAATTCCGTCTCAGGAAGAATCACAGTATTGAAAGATTTTACGTGAGGATGTGTGGTTTATGGAGTAACAGAAACCTTGATATTTTTTTTTTTTCCGCCACTAGGCTCGACGTAATTTTAAACTGCTTCTGGGGATTTTTTTTTTTTAAATTGTCTCGGTGATCCTCAAAATGTTTCAAGCTATTTGTTCTTAAAAACCTATGGAGGCAGCTCTCCTTACGTCTCAGTCGACTTCTTGTTATCCTTCATAAATGTGACATTTTCACCCTCATATGTCTTCTTACTTCTAAATATAATACAATGTGTTTTACAATCAAGTTTGAGAACACTTGAAGTTGAATATTCAGCGTTTTCGCCGAGAAATAAGCTTATTCATCCATCATTATATTAAAAGAGAATGGACCTACCTCTAAGCCGAATGATATCAGTCGGAATTATTTCACAATTTACACTACTTGTTGTCCTTGATATCACGTCTATGTGGAAGAAAAAATCGACAGATAACAAGTTAATAATCCAGATTCCCGTCTCAATAGGAATCAGAGAATTGTAAGATTTTACTTAAGGAAATGTGGTTTATTTAGTAAAAGAAACCTTGTTATTGTGATTTTTTTTTTTTTTTTTTTACCGCCGGAAGGCACGACGTAATTTTAAACTGCTTCTTCTGGAGAAAAAAGAAAAAGAAAATTGAAGTTTTAAATTGATTCGGTGATCCTGAATGTTTCAAGGTATTTGTTCTTGATAACCTAAGGTACGAGCTCTCTTTACGTGTCAATCGACTTCTTATCTTTCATAAATGCGACATTTTCACCCTCACAAGTGTCTTCTTAGTTCTGAATACAATATAATGTGTTTAAGAAACAACTTTGAGTACATTTGATCAAGTTGCATATTCAGCGTTTTCGCCGAGAAATATGCTTATTCAGCCTTCATTAGATTAAAAGAGAATGGACCTACCTCCAAAACGGATGCTATCAGTCGGAACTATTTCACAATTTGCACTACTTCTTGTCAGTAAAATCACGTTTAAAGAAAAAAAAATCGACAAATACCAAGTTAATAATCGAGAATTACGTCTCAAGAGGAGTAACAGTAGTGAGAAATTTTACCTAAAGAAATGTGTTTTTTGGTGTAACACAAACCTTTATATTGTGATTTTTTTTTTTTAAGCTACTACGTTGGACGAAATTATAAAACAACTGCTGGAGAAAAAAAAATTGAAATTTTTAAATTGATTCTGTGATCGTCACAATGTTTCAAGCAATTTGTTCTTAAAAGCCAAAAGTACCAGCTAACTAGACGTGTCAATCGACTTCTTGTTATCCTTCATAAATGTGACTTTTTCACACTCACATGTGTCTTCTTGGTTCTGAATATAATATAATGTGTTTGACAGTCAACTTTGAGAACATTTAAGGAAGTTGCATATTCAGTGTTTTTGCCGAAAAATTCACTTATTCAGCAATCATTAGATTAAAAGAGAATGGACCTACCTCGAAAACAGATGCTATCAGCTGGAACTATTTCACAATTTGCACTACTTCTTGTCCGTGAAATCATGTCTAAGGGAATAAAAATCGACAATTCAGAAGTTTATAATCTTGAATTCCGCCTCAGGAGGAATCATAGTATTGAAAGATTTTACCTGAGGAAATATGGTTTATGGAGTAACAAAAACCTTGATATTGTGAGTTTTTTTTTTTTTTTCCGCCACGAGGCTCGACGTAATTTTAAACTGCTACTTCTGGAGAAAAAAAGAAAAGAAAATTGAAGTTTTTAAATTGTCTCGATGATCCTCACAATGTTTCAACCTATTTGTTTTTGAAAACCAAAGGTACCAGCTCTCTAAACGTGTCAGTCAACTTCTTCATAAATGTGACATTTTCACCCTCACAATTGTCTTCCTTGTTCTAAATATAATATAATGTGTTTTACAGTAAACTTTGAGAACATTTGAGGAAGTTGCATATTCACAGTTTTCGCCGAGAAATACGCTTATTCAGCCATCATTAGATTAAAAGAGAATGGACATACCTCCAAAACGGAAGCTATCACCCGCAACTATTTCACAATTTGCACTAAATTTTGTCCGTGAAATGACGTCTAATGGGGGAAAAAAATATGGAGATAAGTTAATAATACAGAATTTCGTCTCGAGAGGGGTCACAGGAGAGATTTTACCTAAGGAAATGTGGTTTTTGGTGTAATAGAAACCTTGATATTGTGATTTCTTGTTTTTTTTTTACAGCCACGAGAGTCTGCGTCATTTTAAACTAATGCTGGAGAGAAAAAAAATAAGTTTTTAAATTGATTCGGTGATCCTCAAAATGTTTCAAGCTATTTCTTCTTAAAATCCTTAGCTACCAGCTCTCTTTACGTGTCTGTCGACTTCGTGTTATACTTTAGAAATGTGACTTTTTTCACCCTCACAAATGTCTTCTTAGTTCTAAATATAATATAATGTGTTTTACAATCAACTTTAAGAACACTCGAGGAAGTTGCATATTCAGCGTTTTCGCCGAGAAATACGCTTATTCAGCCATCATTAGATTAAATGAGAATGGACCAACCTCCAAAACAGATGCTATCAGCCGGAACTATTTCGCAATTTGCACTACTTCCTGTCCTTCAAATCACGTAAAAGGGGGGAAAAAATCGAGAAATCAGAAAATATTCTAGAATACCGTCTCAACAGGAATCACAGAATTGAAAGATTTTACCTAAGGGAATGTGGTTTATAGAGTAACAGAAATCTTGATATTGTGATAATGTCCTATTTTTTTTTTTTTTTTTACCACTACGAGGTTCTACGTAATTTTAAACTTCTTCTGGAGAAAAAAAAATGAAGTTTTTTAATTGTTTGGGTAATCCTCACAATTTTTCAAGCTATTTGTTCTTAAAAACCTATTTGCCAGCACTCTTTATGTGCCAGTCGACTTCTTGTTATCCTTCATAAATGTGACATTTTCACACTCACAAGTGTCTTTTTAGTTCTGAGTAAAATTTGAAGAAGTTGCATTTTCAGCGCTTTTGCCGAGAAATACGCTTATTCAGCAATCATTAGATTAAAAGAGAATGGACATACGCCCAAAAGCGATGCTATCACCCGGAATTATTTCACAATTTCCACTACTTCTTGTCCGTGAAATCAAGTCTATGGGGAAAAAAAAATCGACAAATAAGTTAATAATGCAGAATTCCGTCTCAAAAGGAGTCACAGTAGTGAGAGATTTTACGTAAGTAAATGAGGATATTGGTGTAACACAAACCTTGATATTGTGAATTTTATTTATTTTTTATTTTTTTGAAGCCACGAGGTTGGACGTAATTTTAAACTACTGCTGGAGAAAAAAAATTGAAGTTTTCGAATTGATTCGGTGATCTTCACAATGTTTCAAGCAATTTGTTCTTAAAAACCAAAGGATCCAGCTCTCCTTACGTGTCAGTCGACTTCTTGTTATCCTTCATAATATAAGACTTTCTCACAATCACAAGTGTCTTCTTAGTTCTGAATATAATATAATGTGTTTTACAATCAATTTTGAGGAAATTTGAGGATGTTCCATATTCATCGTTTTCGTCGAGAAATACGCTTGTTCAGCCATCATTAGATCAAAAGAGAATGGACCTACCTCCAAAACAGATGCTATCAGCCGGAACTGTTTCACAATTTGAACTACTTCTTGTCCTTGACGTCAGGGATAAGGGAAGAGAAAAATCGATCAATCTGAAGTCTATAATCCAGAATTCCGTCTCAGAAGGAATCACAGTATTGAAAGATTTTACCTGAGGAAATGTGGTTTATGGAGTAACAGAACCCTTGATATTTTTTTTTTTTTTTTTTTTTTACCGCCACGAGGCTCTGCCTAATTTTAAACTGCTTCTGGAGATTTTTTTTTTAAATTGTCTAGGTGATCCTCGAAATGTTTCAAGCTATTTGTTCTTAAAAACCAAAGGTACCAGCTCTCTTTACGTGTCAGTCGGCTTCTTGTTATCCTTCATAAATGTGACATTTTCAGCCTCACGTGTCTTCTTACTTCTGAATATAATTTAATGTGTTTTACAATCAACTTTGAGAACACTTGAGGAAGTTGAATATTCAGCGTTTTCGCCGAGAAATAAGCTTACTCAACCATCAATATATTAAAATAGAATGGACCTTTCTGTAAAACGAATGATATCAGTCGGAACTATTTCACAATTTACACTACTTCTTGTCCGTGAAATCACGTCTACGTGGGGAAAAAAAAACGACAAATAACAAGTTAATAATCCAGATTTCCGTCTCACAGAATTGAAAGATTTTACCTAAGGAAATGTGGTTTATTTAGTAACAGAAACCTTGTTATTGTGTGTGTGTGTGTGTGTGTGTTTTTTACCGCCTCAAGGCACGACGTAATTTTAAACTGTTTCTTCTGGAGAGAAAAACAAAAGAAAATTGAAGTTTTTAAATTGATTCGGTGATCCTGTATGTTTCAAGGTATTTGTTCTTGATAACCTAAGCTACCACCTCTCTTTACGTGTCAATCGACTTCTTATCTTTCATAAAAATGACATTTTCACCCTCACAAGTGTCTTCTTAGTTCTGAATACAATATAATGTGTTTTAGAAACAACTTTGAGTACATTTGATCAAGTTGCATATTCAGTGTTTTCGCCGAGAAATATGCTTATTCAGCCTTCATTAGATTAAAAGAGAATGGACATACCTCCAAAACGGATGCTATCAGTTGGAACTATTTCTCAATTTGCACTACTTGTTGTCAGTGAAATCACGTCTAGGGGAAAAAAAAAAAAACGATAAATAACAAGTTAATAATCGGGAATTCCATATCAAGAGGAGTTACAGTAGTGAGAAATTTTACCTAAAGAAATGTGTTTTTTGGTGTAACACAAACGTTTATATTCTTATTTTTGTTTTTTTAAGCTACTACGTTGGACGAAATTTTAAACTACTGCTGGAGAAAAAAAAAATGAAATTTTTAAATTGATTCTGTGATCACAATGTTTCAAGCAATTTGTTCTTAAAAGCCAAAAGTGCCAGCTAATTTTACGTGTCAATCGACTTCTTTGTTATCCTTCATAAATGTGACTTTTTCACTCTCACAAGTGTCTTCTTGGTTCTGAATATAATATGTGTTTTACAGTCAACTTTGAGAACATTTAAGGAAGTTGCATATTCAGTGTTTTTGCCGAAAAATTCTCTTATTCAGCAACCATTAGATTAAAAGAGAATGGACCTACCTCGAAAACAGATGCTATCAGCTGGAACTATTTCACAATTTGCACTACTCCTTGTCCGTGAAATCATGTCTAAGGGGAAAAAATCGACAAATCAGAAGTTTATAATCTTGAATTCCGTCTTAGGAGGAATCACAGTATTGAAAGATTTTACGTGAGGAAATATGGTTTATGGAGTAACAAAAACCTTGATACTGTGATAATGTTCGATTTTTTTTTTTTCCGCCACGAGGCTCGATGTAATTTTGAATTGCTTCTTCTGGAGAAAAAAAAGAAAAGAAAATTGAAGTTTTTAAATTGTCTCGATGATCCTCACAATGTTTCAAACTATTTGTTCTTGAAAACCACAGGTACCAGCTCTCTTTACGTGTCAGTCAACTTCTTGTTATTCTTCATAAATGTAGCATTTTCACCCTCACAATTGTCTTTTTAGTTCTGAATATAATATAATGTGTTTTACAGACAACTTTGAGAACATTTGAGGAAGTTGCATATTCTGCGTTTTCGCCGAGAAATACGCTTATTCAGCCATCATTAGATTAAAAGAGAATGAACATACCTCCAAAACGGATGCTATCACCCGCAACTATTTCACAATTTGCACTACTTTTTGTCCGTGAAATGACGTCTAAGGGGAAAAAAATATCCAGATCAGTTAATAATACAGAATTCCGTCTCAAGAGCAGTCACAGGAGAGATTTTACCTAAGGAAATGTGGTTTTTGGTGAAACAGAAACCTTGGTATTGTGATTTTTTTTTTTTTTTATATAGCCACGAGACTCTGTGGAATTTTAAACTAATGCTGGAGAGAAAAAAAAAATGAAGTTTTTAAACTGATTCGGTGATCCTCAAAATGTTTGGAGCTATTTTTTCTTAAAAAACCAAAGGTACCAGCTCTCTTTACGTGTCAGTCGACTTCGTGTTATAGTTCATAAATGTGACTTTTTCACCCTCACAAATGTCTTCTTAGTTCTAAATGTAATATAATGTGTTTTACAATCAACTTTGAGAAAACACGAGGAAGTTGCATATTTAGCGTTTTCGCCGAGAAATAATCTTATTCAGCCATCATTATATTAAAAAAGAATGGACCTATAGCCGGAACTATTTCACAATTTGCACTACTTCTTGTCGTTTAAGTCACGGAAAAGGGGGGGGGAAATCGAAAAATCAGAAGTTAATATTCTAGAATTCCGTCTCGAGAAGACTCACAGATTTGAAAGATTTTACCTGAGGAAATATGGTTTATGGAGTAACAGAAATCTTGATATTGTAAAAATGTTCTATTTTTTCTTCTTTTTTTTTTTTTTTTTTTACCGCTACGAGGTTCTACGTATTTTTAATCTGCTTCTTCTGGAGAAAAAAAATTAAGTTTTTTAATAGTTTCGGTTATCCTCTGAATTTTTGAAGCTATTTGTTCTTAAAAACCTATTTGCCAACACTATTTATGTGCCAGTCGACTTCTTGTTAACCTTCATAAATGCGACATTTTCACAATCACAAGTGTCTTTTTAGTTCTGAGTAAAACATAATGTGTTTTACAATCAACTTTGAGAAAATTTGAGGAAGTTGCATATTCAGCGCTTTCGCCGAGAAATACGCTTATTCATCAATCATTAGATTAAACGAGATATGGACATACCTCCAAAAGCGATGCTATCACCCGGAACTATTTCACAATTTCCACTACTTCTTGTCCGTGAAATCACGTTTAAGGGGAAAAAAATCGACAAATAAGTTAATAATCCAGAACTCCGTCTCAAAAGGATTCACAGTAGTGAGAGATTTTACCTAAGTAAATGAGGTTTTTGGTGTAACACAAACCTTGATTTTGTGAATTTTATTTATTTTTTATTTTTTTGAAGCCACGAGGTTGGTCTTAATTTTAAACAACTGCTGGACAAAAAAAATGAAGTTTTCGAATTGATTCGGTGATCTTCACCATATTTCAAGCGATTTGTTCTTAAAAACCAAAAGTACCAGCTCTTTTTACGTGTCAGTCGACTTCTTGTTATCCTTCATAAATGAGACTTTCTCACAATCACAAGTGTCTTCTTAGTTCTGAGTATAATATAATGTGTTTTACAATCAACTTTGAGGAAATTTGAGGAAGTTCCATATTCAGCGTTTTCGTCGAGAAATACGCTTATTTAGCCATCATTAGATTAAAAGAGAATGGACCTACCTCCAAAACAGATGCTATCAGCCGTAACTGGTTCACAATTTGCACTTCTTCTTGTCCTTGACGTCAAAGATTAGGGAAAAGAAAAATCGGCAAATCAGAAGTTCATAATCCAGAATTCCGTCTCAGGAAGAATCACAGTATTGAAAGATTTTACGTGAGGATGTGTGGTTTATGGAGTAACAGAAACCTTGTTATTTTGATTTTTTTTTTCCGCCACGAGCCTCGACGTAATTTTAAACTGCTTCTGGAGATTTTTTTTTTTTAATTGTCTCGGAGATCCTCAAAATGTTTCAAGCTATTTGTTCTTAAAAACCTAAGGTACCAGCTCTCTTTACGTGTCAGTCGATTTCTTGTTATCCTTCATAAATGTGACATTTTCACGCTCATGTGTCTTCTTACTTCTAAATATAATATAATGTGTTTTTACAATCAACTTTGAGAACACTTGAGGAAGTTGAATATTCAGCGTTTTCGCCGAGAAATAACCTTATTCATCCATCATTATATTAAAAGAGAATGGACCTACCTCTAAATCGAATGATATCAGTCGGAACTATTTCACAATTTACACTACTTCTTGTCTATGTGGAAGAAAAAATCGACAAATAACAAGTTAATAATCCAGATTTCCGTCTCAATAGGAATCACAGAATTGAAAGATTTTACTTAAGGAAATGTGGTTTATTTAGTAACAGAAACCTTGTTATTGTGATTTTTTTTTTTTTTAACCGCCGCAAGGCACGACGAAATTTTAAATTGCTTCTTCTGAAGAAAAAAAAAAAGAAAATTGAAGTTTTTAAATTGATTCGGTGATCCTGAATGTTTCAAGGTATTTGTTCTTGATAACCTAAGGTACCAGCTCTCTTTACGTGTTAATCGACTTCTTATCGTTCATAAATGCGACATTTTCACCCTCACAAGTGTCTTCTTAGTTCTGAATACAATATAATGTGTTTTAGAAACAACTTTGAGTACATTTGATCAAGTTGCATATTCAGCGTTTTCGCCGAGAAATATGCTTATTCAGCATTCATTAGATTAAAAGAGAATGGACCTACCTCCAAAACGTATGCATTCAGTCGGAACTATTTCACAATTTGCACTACTTCTTGTCAGTAAAATCACGTCTAAGGGAAAAAAAAAACGACAAATAACAAGTTAATAATCGAGAATTACGTCTCAAGAGGAGTAACAGTAGTGAAAAATTTTACCTAAAGAAATGTGTTTTTTGGTGTAACACAAACCTTTATATTGTGATTTTTTTTAAGCTACTACGTTGGACGAAATTTTAAACTACTGCTGGAGAAAAAAAAAATGAAATTTTTAAATTGATTCTGTGATCGTCACAATGTTTCAAGCTATTTGTTCTTAAAAGCCAAAAGTACCAGCTAACTTGAGGTGTCTATCGACTTCTTGTTATCCTTCATAAATGTGACTTTTTCACACTCACAAGTGTCTTCTTGGTTCTGAACATAATATAATGTGTTTTACAGTCAACTTTGAGAACATTTAAGGAAGT
>JAGKTI010038724.1:0-10675 GCA_018397915.1 Birgus latro | reverse complement strand
CATGCCCTGGAGCAGCAGATTTTAAATCATTCAGGTAATTTTCAACTTCAGTCTGTTGTGCTGGAAGTAAGTACATTGAGAAATCAGGAGAGTTATTTAAGTACCTACTATGGTTGTTTTCCATTCCAGTTGATTCTGTGTTAGATATTTTTAAAAAATGTTCATTAAATAAGGTAGAGGTGTCAAAGCAAGGCTGCTTTAATTCAACAGAATGCACAGAGGTTAAGTTGTTTGTTCTACCAAGTATTGAATTAATAGTTTTCCACTGGGATTTAGGATTACCTTGACTTTCTTTCAGTATATCTTTGTAATACTTATTCTTTGCTGCTCTTAAAACTGATGTCAGTTTGTTTCTGTGTTGTCGATATTGTTCACCAAAGATCAGTGGCCATTTTTTTGCTAGTCTCTCTAATCTATTTCTTTTTTTAATGCTGTTTTTTAAAGCCGTTGTTATATATAGACTAATTTCACATTTTCTATTTACACGAACCATTCTCACTGGAAAATGTTTTTGAAATAATGTATTATATATTGTATATTATAAAATTTGCTATAAGAGTTATCGGGACAAACTGATGTTAATACATTATTCCAATTTACATAGACAAGGTCATATTTGAAGCATTCTAGTGCAGATGATGTTATCATTCTCTTATTAATAGAATAGGTAACATAAGGTTTTCCATGGATATATTTAAACTGAGAGATTATTGGGAAGTGATCAGTAATGTCTGTTTGTATTATATAGCTACCAATATTTGATTCCACTTGTGTTGTCCAAATGTGATCTATAAGTGTAGCTGACATGTCAATTACTCTTGTTGGCTTTGTTATTAAAGGAAACAAAGAAAAAGAATACATAACATTGATAAACTCAGAAACAAAGTTGTTATCACTCTTCAACAAATCTAAATTAAAATCCCATAATATGTAAATCCCTTGGTATTGTTTATCATGGGCTAAAGAAAGAATTTCAGACACTGTATTTAAAAAGCTATTAACATTACCGCTTGGAGGCCTATAAATACATATAAATAATGACTTCTTATTCATAATAACAGTTTCTACACTATACTTTCTATAGAAGACTCCATTAGAGAGAATTCATTCTGCACTAACTAGAGATAGTCAGTTGAAATATATAATGCTACTCCTCCACCATACTTATTTCTAGAGTTTGTCAACATATTGTACCCTGGTAGTTCATAGAGTGGAGCAAGATGTGGGTCTAATCTTATTTCTGTAAAACCAAGAATATTTATTGCTTCACATTCATTATATAAGACAGTGTCAGTAAAGTATTGAAGACTTTTTGGGATTGATCATATATTCATACTTGATATTGTAAATGTAATGTTGTTACTAGGCAGATCTAAGTCATCAGCGAAGATGTATTTTTGATTTTGGAACAGTTAGATGTCTTAGGTGGGTGTATAATTTACTGATATCTAAGTCACTGTTATATTTATCTTCAAGTATAATAAACGGATCGAATTCGAAGTTATGGGGATCGTTGATGCTGACCACTAAACTTGGATTATTAAGAACAGTATATAATTCTTCATCACTTGCATTGGCAAAAGGTAATTCCTCAGCAAAGCTTATTTTGTTAATCTCTATAGACATATATTGATCAAAATTTACAGTTAGTGTGGAACTTATCTATTTCCCCTTGCGTTCTTTGGCGTTCCTTTGCTGCTGCTGTTTAGTGCCGCCAGCCTCTGCCAGGTCACCAGCAGTTTCATTGGAGACCTTACCTCCAGCCCCTCCTGGAGCCATGGCATTGGTGGCACCATTAGAGTCTACAGGTATGGTGTGTGCAGAATCAACAGTCAAAGCTGTCGCACTATCGACACCATCAGATGCAACATCGCCTGTACCAGCTGCAGCTGCTCCTTCACTTTCTGTACTCCAAGTTATCCCTGAAGATGTTCCGTTGTCAGGTACCCGAGCACTTTCCACTGTCATGGAACCACCAAAACTGTTGTCCGACTGGGTCGAGTTACCACCTCCGTCAGAAGCAGAGCAGCCGGCCTCTCCCACTGATAATGATTGTTGACCACTTTTCTCCTTTATAATTAATTTGGTGTACTTAAAGAAGGCTATTTTTCCTTCTTGTCTTGCTTGCCTCAGCAGGTGGATCTGATTCTTCTTTATTTCTTGGGATGCCGAACAAAGGTCCTCATATATATATACTCTTGTACCCTTGAGTTTCCTAGCATTTCTCATCACTGCTTCACGATCCTCAAAATTATTGAATCTTACAACAACTGTTCGAGGACGGGAGGGATCAACTGGTCCTACTCGGTGCGCACGTTTCGGATTTATTGGAGGTAGTTGAAGCTTCTCTTCCAAAAGCTTCATAACCGCTGCAGACGTTTGTTCCCAAGTTTCACCAGGCTGCTCTTGAATCCCAGTGATCCGTAAGTTGTTACGACGATTATAGTCTTCTTGGTAGTTTAGATGTCTCTCCAGTTCCTCAATTCTTGTTTTTAAACCTTCAATTATAATTTTCTTTTCATTGTCTGACTTTTGGAGTGATTTTATTTCACCTTTATAATCTAACACTTCGGCCTGGGTGAACTCCAAACTCTTTAGCAGTTCTTCCTTCCATTGTCTGAATTCTGGACTTCAGTTATTCGACAACAATGTCCATAGCTGTCCGAAATGTCCGTTCTTGCGCTTCAAGGAGCACTTTGATAGCGTCAAGATCCATTGGTGTTGGTTTAAGGCTATTCACACTTCTTATTACTCCAATATATTGCTTCTGAAGTGTGAGGAAAAGCCAAGATCTTGGAAAACACTTGTCAGGTTAAAGGTAGAGGAGCACCTTGGAGACACGTCCGCTCGCAACCACAGCACCAGTCAGTGACTGGAGGGGGTGCAGAGGAGTGTGATGGAGCTGTGTGAGGAAAGGCAATGTGGTGTCTTTGTTGGGTTTGGGGATAGTGATGATAGTGCCATGCTTCCAGATGTTGGGTATTATGTGTGAGTAGCTTGATATGTTGGTGAGTGCTTGCGTGTCTTGTGGTCCAAGGTGTTTAAGGTGTATGTTGCTTATGTTGTCTGGGCCACAGGCAGATTTTATTTTATTTTTTTAATGTTAGGAAGAAGGAACCAAAGGCTAGGAGCCCACAAATTGTTCCTTCCAAGGAAAAAAAAAAAAAAAAAAGAGAGAGAGCCAGATTCAAGATCTGATCATTTCGAGATGCCTGGACACACTGCGTTTGAAGGACTGGAGCTCATAGGAAGCAGGAAATACAGACAGGCAGTTCCAGAGTTGACCTGTTGCATAAATGAAGGACTGGGAGTACCGTAACGGTTAACTCTTGCTTTAGAGTGTTGGACAGAAAAGGGATGAGAGTTTGTTGCTACATGCCCGTCGTAGAGGTCGAGGGATGCAAGCAGACAGTTCATAGGAGCAGTGACCATTGAAGTAACGATAGAGAAGAGATAAAGTTGCAACAGTGCGGCGAAGAGACAGAGGTTGAAGGGAGCCAGTAAGAGGGAGAGAGTTGATGAGATGAAAAGACTTTGACTCCACGCTATTGAGAAGAACTATGTGGGGAGCCTCCCCGCTCTTGAGAGTTGTACTCTACATGGGCGAATAAACCCCATGTATAAAGTCAACAACTGTGCAGGGGTAAAGAAGGTACGGAGTCGGCTTAGCACACCTATCTATTGGATGCAGATTTTACAAGAGATGTAATATGATCAATCAAAGATAAGTCCCGAGTGAATGAAACCCCAAGCATGTTCAAGGATGATGCAGGATTAAGTTGGGTATTATTAAACATTAGTGGAAGGTTTTGTCGGGATGATATGTGTAAGAACTAAGTCTTTGATGCATTAAAAACAACAAGATTATTTTTACCCCAGTCAGAGATACCAGCCAAGTCAGACATTAGGTGTGCCATAGCCTCATCCCTTGTTTGTTGAAGTAACTGCTGAGATGGACATTACAGGAATGGAATGGAAAGGTGAGTCATCAGCGTACAAGTGGATAGGGTTAGATGTACTGCTTAGAAGGTCATTGATGAATAAAAGGAAGAGAGTTGGTGATAGGATAGAGCCTTGAGGAACACCACTGTTGACAGATCTAGGAGAAGAACGATGGCCGTCTCCAACAGCAGCTATAGAATGACCGGAAGGAAGCTAGAGATGAAAGCACAGATAGAAGGACAGAGACCATAGGAGGGGAGTTTGGAAATTAAAGATTTATGCCAGACTAGATCGAAAGCCTTTGAGATGTCAAGTGCAATGGCAAAGCTTTCACCAAAGTCCCGAAAGGAGGATGACCAGGAGTTTGAAAGGTAGATGAGAAGATCGCCAGTGGAGGTTCCCTGATGGAACCTATACTGATGATCAGAAAGAAGGTTGTGACGGGAAAGATGCTTTAAAATTTTTCTATTAAGAATTTACTCAAAATCTTTTGAGACACAGGATACTGAAGCAATTGGACGATAGTTAAAGGGTTGGGAATGGTCACCCTTCTATGGGACTGGCTGAATGAGAGCACACTTCCAGCAAGAAGGAAAGGTACAAGTTGATAGGCAGAGGCGAAAGAGTTTACCTAGGCAGGGTGTAAGCACAGAAGCACAGTTCTTGACAACAGGAGGGACTCCATCAGGCTCATATGCCCTGTTAGTACTGAGGCCAGTGATGGAAGAAAATACATCAACTCATGAATTTTGATGTCAGTCATGATAAAGTCGGAGGGTGGAAGTGATGGAGGAACAGCACCAGAATTGTCTAAGGTGGAATTAGAGGAGAAAGTCTGAGTGAAGAGATCTGCTTTATCAGTTGGAGAAATAGCTACAGAGCTATCAGAGTAGAAAAGAAGAGGGAAGGATGATGAGGTAAAGTTGTTAGAAAGGTTTTTGGCAAGGTGCTAGAAGGAGCAGAAAGAATTTGAGTTGGAAAGTTGCGAGCATTTAGTACGGATGAAATATGACAGGGTGGATAGACAAGGCTTGTGGAAGGTATTAAGAATATATGGAGTGGATGGGAAGTTGTTGAAGGCAGTGAAGAGTATGTATGAGGCTGCTAAGGCAGCAGTGCGTGTGGATGGCAAACTGAGTGAATCTTTCCATTTGAAGGTTGGATTGAAACAAGGATGTGTCATGTCTCCATGGTTGTTCAATCTGTATATGGATGGGGTTATAAAAGAGATACAAGGTCGGGCAGTGGATGTTGGAGTGGCCCTAGTGAGAGAGGGCAGTGTGTGGAAACTCCCTGTACTGTTGTTTGCAGATGATACTGTGTTGTTGAGTGAAGACAAAGGGGAGCTGCAAGGCTTGGTAGATGAGTTTGGGAGAGTGTGTAAGAAATGGAATCTAAAGGTGAATGTGGGGAAGAGTAAAGTGATGGTCTTCGAGAGAAGTGAAGCCTGTGAGTGTACAGTGAGATTGGATGGGAAGGATATGGAGAATGTGAGTGAATTTAAGTACTTGGGCAGTGTGATGAGTAAGGATGGTAGTCTGGAGGGTGAAGTGCTCGAAAGGGTGCAGCAGGGAAGGAAGGTTGCTGGTTCGTTAAAAGCAGTGATAAGAAACAGGGAGGTGAGCATGGAAGTGAAAAAGTTGTTGCATGACAGTATTGTGATACCAACTCTGACATATGGAAGTGAAGCTTGGACCCTGTTGGAAGGACAGAAGTCAAGAGTGAGAGCAGTGGAAATGAGTTATTTGAGAGGAGCATGTGGAGTCACATGGAGAGACAGACTAACAAATGAGGAAGTGAAGGAGCGTTGTGGTGTGGTTGAGGACGTGATGGGAAGCGTTAGGAGAAACACGTTAAGGTGGTTTGGGCATGTGGAGAGGATGGAGAGTGAAAGATTGACGAGGAGAGTGTATGTGAGTGAGGTGGAGGGGGCGAGAGGGAGGGGGAGGCCGAGGATGAGATGGAGGGATGGAGTGGAGAGGTATATGAGGGAGGGGAGTGTGAGTTGGGAGCGTGGTAGTGAAATGGCAGGGGACAGTGACATGGAGGCGATTTGTTTGTGGCCACCCCGTTCGGGATTGAGGCGTCTGGCTATAGATAGATAGATAGAAATTATTTTTAGCAGAGCGAAAAACAGACTTAGCACAATTCCAGGTCAGAAACATAAAAAAGTTGTGATTCAGGGGTGGGTCGGCTCTGGTACCTCTTACAGGCCCTCTCCTTGTTGTGGACAGCATTAGAACAAGCATGATTAAACTAAGGCTTTCTTGCATTAGTCAAAGGATATGAGAAGGGAATGTATGCTTCCATCCCCGAGAGAATAGCCTCCGTAATGCGCAAGACACACTGAGATGGCTCCCGGCCATGGAAGCAATAATCATTCCAGAGAAAATCAAAGAAGTACTGCCTGATGGCCTTCCAATCCACAGCTTCAAAGTGCCACTGGAGAGTCCACAGGCAGTACCGGAGTGATAGGATAGGTTAAGGTAATAAGGTTGTGATTGGAGGAGCCCAACAGAGAGGATAGATTAACAGTGTAAGCAGAAGGATTAGTTGTCAGGAAGAGGTCAAGTATGTTGGAGTGCTTAAGGTTGGGTGAATGCTTAAGGTTGCTAATGATGTGCTTTGTCTGGTTGTAAGTGAAAGGTGCGAAGTCTGGGTCTGTGGGGAACTGTCTCTTGCATCAGATGACATGTCAGTCATCACGATGGAGGTTTAGATGGGTGACATGTGAAAAGTGATTGATGAGAGTGTTTTCTTGTTGTTTGTTTGAGGGTATGGTGTCTTGTTGTGATGGCAGTGTGTGATTGTGTAGTGTTGTTGTTGGAGAGAGTGATGCTGTTTAGTGTTTTGTAGAGTTTGCTGGTGTGTTTTGTGATCAGGTATTTGGAGATAATTATTCCAATGTAGTGTTAGCTGCTCTGATATTTTATTGTTTATTTGAGTGTTGTGTGCTTGTATTTGTTGCACAGTGTCTTCTGTATAGTGTGTCGCATTGACTGATGAGGCCTTGGATTTCTGCTTTGATGTTGGGATTGTGTCTTTTTCTGTTGCCTCCAGTGATGTGACTTTTGTCTACATTGTGAGTAATTGTATTGAAAGTGTACACAGCAGAGTTGATGTTTGTGATGGGTGCACTGTTTAATGTTTCAAAGTGTTGTTCTCTTTCAGTTGTGAAAGCCTCCCAGTTAGCTTTCTTATATTTAGTGTATGTGTGACTGTGGCCAGCTGGGGTAATTCTGGTTTTGGTTGTGATAATGATTGGGAGGTGGTCAGAGCCAAGGGTTTCAACCACTCTCCAGAGTGTTGTGGGGGCGAGGTTTGGGGAGCAGAAGGTGATGTCTGGGGATGATGGGAGGAAAGGGCTTAATGTGGGATAGGGGTATGTTGATGGAGATTATTCAGTATGAAATGATTATCTGTTTGGGACTGTAGTACAAGCCCTCTGTCCATATCAGGGTTGTTGACATCCCAGGCCGATGCCTTGACATTGAAATCACTACACAGCATGATGTTGCGTATGTTAGTGATGTGATGTATTTGAGGAGAGTAACTGTGTGGTACTGTGGGGGATGGTTGGTGGGGAATGTATGTGTTGGTGATTGTTATGTGTGATTTGTTGCCAGTGTGTATTTTAATTGATTGTATGTGTTGGTGATTGTTATGTGTGATTTGTTGTCAGTGTGTATTTTAACTGATTGTATTTCTCTTGTGTTGTCACTAGTATATGAAAAGTTGATGGATTGGTGTACCATGGTGATGGGTCCACCGCCAGTGCCATCGACCTGGTCTTGTCTGATGGTGGTGAAGTTCTGAAATGTGTTTTTTGTGTTCTGCGTAGTTTTTTTTCTTGTAAGATGGCAGTGTGTATGGTTTGTTGTTTGATGAATTGTGCAAGTTCTTGTTTTTTGGTGTTTACGTCATGTATGTTTATTTGAAGAATGTAAATGTTGTGTGTACGATGTCAGTTGGGTGCTGCAGCATGGGGGGGAGAGGAATGGGTAAGAGAAGGTTGTGATAGAGATAAAGGTTAGGGTGGATTAGATTGGGGTGGAATGGGAGGGGTTGGGGGATTGGATGGTGTGGGAAGGGTCGGTGGGTTAGGCTAAGGTGTGGAGGGAGTAAGAGAGGGGCTGGTGGGGGGATTAGAGGGTGGGAGTAAGGAGCAGGTCCAGGTGTTTGTGTAATATTTTCTAGATGCAAGTGTTGTGCAGGTGAAATGGGTCCAGTTCTTGCAGGAACTGCACTGAACTGAACCCATTGTCCGTTGACGATGTGTTTTAAGCATGTTGGACATATGTATTTGTTGATGGGTCCTGGATCGCTCTCGATGTCACCGGCTAGAAGAAGTCTTCAAAAAGTGACCACCAGAGTCATTTCTCGGTGTAGAAAAAACAGTGTTGTTGTGTGTGTGTTGTGTTCGGAGATGTGGTACCTTGATACAGTAGTTGTATAGCAGTACAGGGCATTCATTTAGTACACAATAAACTGGGCAGCAAGTTGCACTGTATCCTGCAGAACATCTGTATAGAAAAATATGTTTATGTATGTATTGTTGCTCATTATGGGCAGCAACTTCCCCTTTTTTATGACATTTTATTATGGGATAATGGGGTCTAAGCACATGGCAAGTGCTGCAACTTGTAATGAGAGTGCTCTTTAAGTGTTTTTAATTTACCGGGAAGTCTAATGGAAGACAATTTTTACAGTACCTTTGCCTCAAATTTTCTTTTATACTGTATTTGCCTTAGGTGGGGAGGGGGGGCACTCTTACTGTAAGGTTGAGCACTAGCTGGGTGCTTAGATCACTAATGTCAAGTATGCCATGAAAAATATAGCTAAGTAAAAATTCTGGTAAGAGATATCACCCTTAATAGCCTTAGTACATAATGTGTAAAGGTGAATGTAGGGAAGAGTAAACTGATGGTCTTCGAGAGAAGTGAAGTCAGTGAATGTACAGTGAGATTGGATGGGGAGGAAATGGAGAATGTGAGTGCATTTAAGTACTTGGGTAGTGTGATGAGTAAGGATAGAAGTTTAGATGGTGAAGTGCTTGAAAGATGCGCAGGGAAGAAAGGTTGCTGGTTCCTTGAAAGCAGTGATAAGAAACAAGGAAGTGAGCATGGAAGTGAAAAAGCTACTACATGACAGTATTGCGATACCAACTCTAACATATGGAAGTGTAGGTTGGACGTTGTTGGAGGGACAGAAGTCAGGAGTAAGAGCAGTGGAAATGAGTTATATGAGAGGAGTATGTTCAGTCACATGGAGAGACAGATTGACAAATGAGGAAGAGAAGGAGTGTTGTGATGTGGATGTGATAGGAAGCATTAGGAGAAACACATTAAGGTGGTTTGGCCATGTGGAGAGGATGGAGAGTGAGAGACTGACGAGGATAGTGTATATGAGTGAGGTGGAGGGAAGGGGAGGCCAAGGATGAGATGGAGGGATGGAGTGGAGAGGTATATGAGAGAGGGGGGTGAGAGCTGGGAGCTTGGCAATGAAATAGCGGGGGACAGAGCGGGATGGAGGTGATTTGTTTGTGGCCACCCCTTACGGGATTAAGGCGTCTGGCAATAGATAGATAGATAGACATTATATGTTTGTAGTGTGCATTTTTCACTGGGCACAGTGTATTTGCTCACCCAAATTACCATGCACTAGGAGATGTGCAGTATATGAACAGCTTACAACCAGCTAATTGTATCATAATATGAAGGCATATAATCAGAGGGTATGACTGAGTTAGGCAGAAGGGTAAGAAATGATAAAGTTTTAGTAGCTATGAAAGAAAAAGACTCAGGAATCTGTGTCCACTATAAGCATGTTGTATTTGAGGTAGGATGTGATGATCATTTATGATGGCATGTTGCCACCAAAAGGCATTCAGAGTGTGATCTACTATGACATAAGATTTACTGTGCCCATATTATGATGGGACAGTCATTCACAATGGGATGGCATGACAAGTATGGATTCAGATTGTGATTTGAAAGACAGTGCCCATGTTAAGACAGAATGGTCATTCATAATGAGTTGGTGTCAGCCAATTACACCCAGTCAAGAGGTTACATGCAGGGGTAGTTTAATCACTAGGCTGAATAGCTCACAGCCAAGGCCCCCATCATTGATAGGGTCCACATTTATGAAAAAAAAAAATCAATAAATATTTAAATAAATGATGAAAGTTACAGCAACTGGCATCACAAGATCTCATGATGGGGGCCCCTTCCCTGGGTAGGGGCCCCAATACCTGGTTTAGCCTACAGCCCCCAAAAGTTAATTTGGGCCTCATTCAAGGAGAGGATGATAATCTCAGGATGGGGTGGGATGGGTCGACCATCTGTATCCTGGGATGATACCAATATGTCTGTCCTCAACAGGGTTAAAGAAATCCTGGTAAAAGGATGGGCTGCCAATCTGAAGACTGGGATTGGTGGCCCAAGGTTAGGGTAGACACAACAGAAGTGGGAAGGGTCACTGCTGTAAAGATCTGGGAGGGATGCCAAGAGCTGTTAGTCCATCACAGGGCTGAAGCAATGTTCCTGCATCCATACCTACCCAAGGACATCCCTGAGGTGTACAGAGGCCAGGAGTTGGAGGGAAGTCTAGAAAACCATCCCAGGGTAACAATGCACAAGCATGGCAAAAATGAGACAGTGGCATCCAGCCTGTGGTAACGCCACGAGACTGTGTTATCCAACCCATGTCTAAGCCACATGATGGTGCTATC
>JAGKTI010038723.1:0-10675 GCA_018397915.1 Birgus latro | reverse complement strand
TCAGGAAAGGAATGAAAATGGGTATAAGCCAAGAGGGGGCAACGTTCGTACCCGTAATTAAATTATAAAGCATAACATCGTCATAGCAAACCGAATTCTACTTTTGTATTGGAGGGTTCCTCGCTACATTATTTTAATGATATACAGTATGTTTTCTGGGGGGAGGGTAAGAAATAAGAATCTAAGGATAAGTGCTAGCAAAGATGTTTTTCCCTCAATAAATAAAGAAGAACGTAGAGCCTAATTCAAGATCAATTTATTTGCCAGATTCTTTGGCGTTATAATGCATGTTACTGACGTAAACCACATCGCTACTAGAAAGACTTGTTTAGCATACAAGCAAATAACAAGATGAAAAGTGCAAAGATGTGCTACGAAGCCTCCCAGTCCCCCTAGAATATGCCCTTTAGTCTAAATTTCAAATTTGTCGGACTTATAGCATTGCCAGTCTCAACAAAAATCATTAGGCAGACAAATAACACATTAAACAAGAAACATTCGAAATGAAACTGAACACAATTTTACCATTTTTCTTACTAGACAACTACCATTGCCCATGCGATATCAGTACAAATAGATGGATGGATGGATAGATAGACAGATAAACTGCATGTTGGAGTTGGCTCAGTTGTTGGAGGCGGCTGACTGTGATAAGGAGTGAGGACTGAGGAGGTTATAGCCGAGGAACAGAGGTGGACTGATGTGCCAACTTGTCAAGTGTGAGCTGTGAAGTGTAATAATTTAATTCATTTATATAAAATAGTAAAGAATTTACCCTTGTTTTGCAGTAAAAACAGTGTAATATACTAATAATAATAACTGAAATATATATTTTAGTTTTACTATAACTAGAATTTTACATATCCCATTCATTACTTTAAACAATTTCTAAACCTAATAGTCGTGTATTGTTAGTCAGAACAGAGTAAAAAATAATATAGTTGTAGTGGATTAGTAACTAGATATGATTATGAAAAATATCATCCTAAACTTAATATTATCCTCTTATGGTATCAAGAATAAACTGAAGCTGATGCCATGGTACTGAAAGGGATAAAATGGTTTGCGTTTACGTTTTGCATTTGCGGATCTGCAAATTTCAACAATTGTGCTGATTTGCGGTTGTGGAAGGCAATTTTTTTTCAGTTTACGGGTTTACGTTGAGGAACTGAATCTTCGTTCGCGGTGCCCACCTCTGGTGTCCAGCACAAGAATAACAGTTTGCCAGTAGTATTTGGAGTTCTTTGAAACGACGCTAAGCTTATTAAGTATTTTGCCATATCCTGGCTCTCCAAAGTACTTTATTCTGACTAAGGCACGACTATTTCATTCAAATGTATTCAGCCACGGGAAATACCTAGCATTTACTGAGATGCAGTCTCGTTAAGTCGTTCATTGCTTTTGGTTCACTCTTAGCGCCACTGTCTGCCTAGTGTCAGTCATTATATTCTGTTAAGGGAAACCTCTCTCAGCAACCGATCTTTTCGTCCTAAAACAGGTTGTTCGAACTAGAGGGATTAGATATAGCTGTCATTATCTCCACTATTAGGGTGCGCTCCTCAGTAGAGTGAAATTGGCTTGTAGTAACAAGAATTAAATAGAAATTACGTATCGGGATGAAGGAATTAAGAACAACTATACTGGTAGGTCAATGCAATTTCTATACTATCTGGACTTATTAACAAATAAACTGTGTTATTTCATCTTCCTCTTTTTTTCTGTATGAACAAAATTATCTGCAAATGTCTGACAGTGTTTGTAGGTGCGAAGTACTTTGGAACAGTCATACAACTGGAGATCACAGTACAGCAGCTGCTTCGCGTCTTCATGCTGCGCTTCACCACACTGAATCATTCTCCCAATAGAAACAGAGGAGTACGATAGAGATGCCCGCCTTAATGGCATCGGAGACTTCGTAGTACCCCTTCCAAAGCAATTTAATGTATATTTCACGTGAATAGTCTCTTGCGTGCTACATTGTCATTAAAATATCGACAGAGTTTGCAACGGTAACATACAAAAGATACAGAGGTGCAATGTGCAAAGTACATCGCTACGGATGAGGTGCTCCGTGATCAGAACCACTTGCAATACAGCTCAACCCACGCAAGTCACGAGTGTGCAAGTCAGCCGCAACTAAACATAGTCATATTACGATCTCAGATTACTAAGAAGTTTTTTTTTTTTTATGACAAGACGCCAGGCATATGAAAGCCACTGCGCATTTACTTTCTTCTTGTTCGTCAGTTGCTTAGGAGATAACTTTGGTTTATTATGCCTTCACTACGCTGTATGGTGCTGCCGCGGTGTGATTACTGGATGGTGATGTGCATGTGCTACTACGATTTTGGTGTGGATTAAGTATGATGGAGAGAGAGAGAGAGAGAGAGAGAGAGAGAGAGAGAGAGAGAGAGAGAGTGTGTGTGTGTGTGTGTGCGTGTGTGTGTTAGTATGGTTGCATGATGACTGCAATGTGGTAGTGTAGTTTCTAATGGTAAAAGGGTAACAAGGACGTCCGCCTCTCTGTCAGCTGTTCTCGACATAGAAAGAAGTAACCCCTTCATTACGATGACGTTCTTATACATTTCATTTTTGTTTCTGTCGGACAGTCTTTTTCAACTTACGAGAGGGTCCAAGTAGCGAATTAAGGGATCAGTGGGGGCTACATCTAACCCTTCCAGTTTGAAAATGAATAAAGCTGTCTGGTAATAACAAGAATAAAATACAAATATTGCTGGGCTGAAGAGATTAACTCCTTAGTGCGCTACAGTTGCCACAAACAGGAAGCAGCCTCTAGTGGAGAGATATCCTACAGCCAGCACGACGGAAAATAAATAGAATGGTTTGTCCACTTTTTCTTGGCAGAGAGTCTCGTCATTTAGCAGCCTATTTCCTGTAGCTTAATAGTATGGCAAAACAAAATTACGTTTCTACATCCTTTCCATAATATTTCCTTATAATAAGCAGTATGTCATACCACTAGCTTCTTGCTACATCTCAGCATTCAATATGTACATATGGCAACCCAAGGCCAGCTTCGGTTATAAATTGAAAGACGCGTCCATTACCCCAAAATTTAAACCTCGGGAGCATGAAACCAGACCAACGAGAGACCCCTGTCACACAGCACTCCTCAACATTGGGTGAATTATACCGATATCCTCAGGTTTGTGGTTGTTATCACCACACACCACTTTTAGTATGAAAGTCTTGGAAAAATGATCAGTGCACACTGCACAGTATGAAACCAAGGATATAATAAAGTGAACACGTTAAAACGTCGCATTCCTCAGAATCAATCGAAATTATTCACTGAGGGACAAAACACACACACACACACACACACACACACACACACACACCAATACACCTCACCCATACAACACCATCAAGTCCACATAGCCGTTGCCGTACCCCACTACGTACGCAATACGACCCGCCTATCTCACACTCGCAATAAACGAATACCCGGCCAGTTACGAACCCTTACGTAAAAATAAAATAATCCACAACCACATTAGAACGCCGATCAGCCCTTGCTTCCACCACCAGGAGCGGCAGTTAAGGAATCCGTGCTGAGTTTTGTTGATGACAGTAATAGCACGTTCAATTTGCCCCTTGGGGTTAAATGAACGCACCCTGTGTGTCGCTTTTGACCTGGCCCATGTTTCATAACTGGGCGCGGTTTGATTCTGTGTGTTTGCTTGAAATAGAGAGAGAGAGAGAGGGGGGGGGGAGAGAGAGAGAGAGAGAATGTGAAAACGGTTAAAAGAGCAGTAACAAGAGGAACGCAAGGAAAAAAAATGGGCAAGAGAGAGAGAGAGAGAAATCAGGAAAATGAAGCTAGTGTACCTAGAACTGAGAAAGAGGCGATGCACTGAGAACAAAGTGGTGATGCAATATACTTTAGCTAAAATATTGGGAAGAGAGGGAAGAGAGAAAATATAATACAGAAGGCGATGATTGTTATATTCTTAAGAGCTGAAGAAGGGTTAGGTAAAGACAGGTATAATATGAGAGTAAAGAGACGAAGAGGCAAAGAAGAAAGGAATTTGGCAGGGAAAAAATGGAAGTGACAGGCGGAGGGGAGGAAAGGGGATAAGGAAAAAAAAAAGACTGCAGAAGACGATGACAGTGATACTATTAAGAACTGAATTAGGATTAGGTAAAATTATGTATAATATGAGGAGTAAGGTGACAGACAGGCAAAAGAGAAAGGAAACTCTCATGGAAAAATAAGAATAAGTAGGGGATGGAAAGGGAAGAAGGAAATTCGACGCAGAAGACGATGAAAGTGCTAGTGTTATGGGCTGATGAAGGGTTGTATGATGGAAGGCATGCTAATACGAGAAATAACAAGACGAATAAGCAATGGAGAAAGAAATTTGGAATTCGAAAGTGAGAACAAGAAGGAAGGAGGGAAGGAAATGGTAGAAATACGATGCGAAAGACGAAGACAGTGAAAGTGTTGAAAGCTGATTAAGGATCAGATGAAAATATGCGTGCTAATTAAGAATAACGACACTAAGAGGTAAAAGAGAAAAGGAAACTGGCACAGACTGATGAGAGAGAAGGAGAGGAAAGGAAGGTTGATAGAGAAAATACGATGCACAAGACGATGGTAGTTAAGAGGTGTAGAAGGATTTGATGACAATATCTGGAGTAACAAGACGCACAGACAGAAGAGAAAGGAAACCGGCATACAGTGACGAAAGAGGGGGGAGGGGGAGAAGTGGGAAAGAAATTACGATTACGGTGATACTGTAACACCCTTCTATTCGGTGACATCACTATTATTATTTGCTAAATACAGATGATTCTATTCAGTTCAGAGGAGATTTCTGATGGTAGAGGGGTCAGTGATTGCTGTATTTAACCCACACTGTTCGAAAAAGGTCCTCGTGAGCTTAATGAAATCTTTTGTATTTAATAAGAATAAAATTAAAACTACGACCCCTGATTAAAGGTGTGAAGAGTTAAAGAAGGACGAAATAAAGACATGCATGGTTGTATGAAGAGCAAAGACGACTGCAACGGCAAAGAGGAGGTCGAGAAAAGAAACTGGCAAATTAGAGAGACAGACAGACAGACTAAGACAGAGACAGAGGGAGGGAGAGAGAGATAACTTGGCCATCAGGGAATTAAATAAGGAAGTGCAATTTTACAATCATGTGGGGGTTGGGAAGTTGGAAAGGTAGGTTAGGAAAATGAGAGAAAAGATGAAGAGGGATGGGAGAGGCATGAGCGAAAGGAAGATGGCATTGTGGGTGTGTCTGGAGATGGCAGGAGGGGGAGGGGGGAGGAAGAGGGAGGGGGAGCGGAGGGGAGAGAAGAGAGGGAAGAGGGGAACAGAAAGATGAAACGGGTGGGGAGAAGGAGGGGAATATGGAGGGGAGAGGGATATGGTAAAGAAATAGGTAAGTGAAAGAAGGAAAGGCAGGGGACAAATAAGGGAGAAAGAAGATGACGGAGACAGAGAGGGGAGGAGGAAGGAAAGGGAGATGGGGAAGAGAAAAGGGAAAGGGAATGTGTTAAACAGAGAAAGAGGAGTAATGGTAGTATAAGAACAGACGAGGGACGGAAGAAGAGAGGTACAGAAATGGAATGGAACTTAATACGATAGGAAAAGGAGGGAAAAAGGAAGGAAGAGGAGGAGGAGAGTCTCAGCGAAAGATGAGGAGGGAAAGAAGAGTATCAACAGTGGACAGTATCGACCGGAGGCGATTATCAAACAAGGACGGGGAGAGGGAGGAAAAAGAAATGACAGAAAGGGAAATGGGGATCTGGGAAGAAGGGGAGGGGCGGAAGCAGGAAACATTATGGAAATGGGAGGAAGTTGAGTGCATGGTAGGAAAGGGGGGTGGGGGACGGGAGGGAAGGAAGAGGGAGATTTGGAAGTTGTCAAGAGGTGAAGAGAATGGGAAGAGGAATGGAAAGTATTATGGAAGTGAGAAGGGATGGGTTACATGGAGAGAAATAGGGTGGTAAGAAATCGAGAGGATAGGGAGTTATCAAGGAGGAAGGAGCAACGACAGAAGGGAGTCACGAAAGGAAACAGGCGTGGAAAGAGATAGGGTACATCGAAGTTAAGGAAGGGATGATTAGGAAGGGGAGAAGTCAAGGAGGGGATGATAGGGGAGGGAGAGGGAAATGGAGAGAAGTCAAGGAGGGGATGATAGGGGAGGGAGAGGGAAANAGAGATAGGGTACATCGAAGTTAAGGAAGGGATGATTAGGAAGGGGAGAAGTCAAGGAGGGGATGATAGGGGAGGGAGAGAGAAAGGGGAAAATACCATGGACTAAGCAGAAGGGAGGGAAGCGAGGGATAATAGGTGAGGTATATCGAAAAGGGAGGGGGGGAGGGGAGTGAGTGAGGGAAGGAGGTGGAGAGAGGAAAGTATTATGGAGCTGGAATGGGGTGAGATATACAGTATATAAGAAAAAAGGAGGAAAATGAAGGAAATGTAAAGGGGAAAACAGGGATAGAAGGAGGCAGGGTGATAGGAGGGAATGTGGCGGGGGAAATGGAAGGGAAGAGAGAGGGAGGGAACAGGGAGAGATGGAAGTGGGGTACATTGACATTAGAGGCGGGGCTGGAAGAAAGAGCACGGGAGAGGAGGAAGGTGAAGGCTGGGTATATAAGCCGGAAAAAACAGCCGGTGACGACATAGATACACTAGTTCCCGCCATGAGAGCTGAGGTACGCTGACAAGAAAGCAAGAGAAAGGTTGAGAGAGAAGGGAGGACAATTAATGATTCGACTTGTTTACGTCTTTCTTTCTCACGTGAATATATTTGTTTACGTTTATATTTTCTTATAATTTTGATTTTTTAAAAGTTCCTTGTATATTAGTGGACATGTAAGTTCAACGATTCGTGCACCTGTGTGTGTGTGTGTGTGTGTGTGTGTGTGTGTGTGTTTAAGTCACTGATGATACAGCGTCGAAAAGGTTTTGCTTACAGTATGACTTTAGTGACGCCTAAGGCGTAGCTACCGCGATCAGTTTCTATGTATGTATCTCTATATACGCTAATCATATAACTATGTTATCACAGTATCTCGTAATTGTCTGATCTGATTTGGATCAAAAGTGACACAAACAGTATGTATCAGCCTTGGAAGTTGTTCAGTTTTGGTTCAGGTGTCAAGGTTCAAATGTCATTGCTTAGAGTCAAATTTCAGAGTGTGACGTTTTCTTATGAGTGCCTAGACCGATCTTAATCAAAATAAGCACATACAGCGTGTGTGGGGAGAGAAGGGGGAAGGGAATTCGATTTTGATGCAGATCGATCGAAGATCAAGGTTATGGGTCAAGACTGAAGTTTTGGTGTGGCGTGGCTGTGCTCAGTGAACACCTTCTGTAGTGCTATGTTATTTTTTTGGCCTCTTCTATTTCAGTATGCAGCGGATGCTCAAAATTTAGTATTATTATTGGAGTACAGCATTTCTTTTTTAGCTGCATTTATATCAACATAAATTCTGGTGATTTTCATTTTCCTTATACTTTTATTCAGTTCACCTTACTCAAAAAACTCTTGGCAGTGGGATGACATACATGTCGGAGTCGTGATTGCTGCTAATATTCTCTTAATTTTGCTCGATAATTACGGTATCTCTGTTATTCATCCATTCATCCCGGAGGCTTCATATCAAAGAGACATGCATGGGCAGAAAAGCCTGCCAAGCCTCTCTTAGCTTATAAGATTACCACCAGAGAACCCTGGCAGTGACTGCATCAACCTTTCCCCACACCATCTGAATATTATGGGGTCGAATTCTGAATGCTTGTGGAGATTTCGTAGCATCTTTTTCCCAACGGTTTATTTTGCCCTTTACAACTTAATAGCCTCTTGTAGGAGACTGATACGGTATGCCGATTTTAAAATTATATTAATAACGTGCGAGACATTATTCAGATGTAGTAGATAAAATATATCGTTATGGGAGAGATGCTACAAAGCCCCCTCTTCAATTGAAAATACCGTCCATTGTCCCACCAGCAACCCAGCCATTGATAATGTTTGGTGGTATAAGCGGTAGGCGTCGGGAAGATCTGTGTGTCAGTGTCAGCTCAGAGTTCGAATGTGTAATTATTGTTCAGTTCTCTGCTTAAGATTGCTTAGTGCCATTATGTGTCAAAATTTAAGGTGTTTCAGCATTTTATCATGTAATCTTCATATCAGGGTTAATAAATTCAGCTGTCAGCATTTGCATTTGCAGTTGCTTATATGTATTATGCTTTTAACCCCTTTTAATTCATTCTTTTAATATTAATGGATAAGTGTATTTCTGTATTTGAGTTGCTGATTGCCTGTGTCGTTTCTTCTAGGTCGTCTTCCTCTTAGGTGTGACGTGGCTAACACACACTGAGGGGATGAAGGACGACCATCCCCTTGTCCCCATCCCATCCCACCCTGAACCTCCAGATCGTCATTCCGTCCATCCTTTCCTTGTCCCATCTCATCGTCCTCCCTCAAGCTCTATTTCTGTCCATTCTGTCACTTCCAACTCTGTCACATCCCATCCTCCTACCTCAGACTCTATTTCTGTCCATCCTGTCACTCCCACCACTGTTCCGTCCCATCCTTCTCCAACCTCTGTTCCCCTCCACCCATTCCCTCCCGGTTCTGTCCCAAGGCACCTTGTCGCTCATCATCCTGCCTACACCCTCCTTGCCTACACCCTCCCTGCCTACCTCCCTGCACCATATACCCTCCCCACACCTGCACTCTATCACCCTCCTCCTTCCCCTCTTCCTCCTCCTCCTCTTCCTCCATCATCTCCCTACCTTGACTACCCAACCGTGAGTACAGATCGTATTATCTTCTGTAGATCTGTATAACCTTTAGAGGCTTCCTATAATGACCTTGGTTAAAGCTGAGACTGTAATTCTAACTTATCAGTTCATCTCTCAAGCTTCTCACTGTCACATCTAATTAGTAGTGCCTAAATACATGAATTCATTTTGTTAAGCAGAGGAGGTGTTCTTTTACACAACATTATCATATACAACTGGTAGTGTAAACTGGATGGAACTGACATATACGCTTTATAGGCAGCACTTAACTACATTAGGCAAGGTTTCTGTAATTTTCTGTGGACATCTTAGTAAGAAAGAATGTCAAAAGAAGAAGAACAGCGACTTGAAAAGAGAACTTACTTTGTAGTCAGTGAGATTAAAACTAACAAACACGTCCTTATTCCCAAGCACAATATCCCAATCCTAATTACTCCGCAGGTTCGACCCAAATATTCGTACAGTTATGGTGTGGCCGACGACTACTCCGGCGCCAACTTCGGTCACTCTGAGTCCCGCGACGGGTACAAGACTGAGGGCAGCTACACGGTAAACCTCCCCGACGGCCGAATACAGACCGTCACCTACGTGGACAACGGCGACGGTCTGGTGGCTGAGGTGACTTACGAGGGAGAGGCTCACTTCCCGGACTACCAGATAACATATATACCTGAACCTTACAAAACTGATTCTTATAAGCATGAAAATATACCAGGCTACAAATATGAGGATATACCAGCCTACGAACCTGCAAAGACACCAACCCACGAGTCTGAGGGGATACCGTCCTACAAAACTGAAAAAATGCCAGCCAACACACCTGAGAAAGTACCGGCCTTCAAACCTGCGAAGATACCTAACTACAAGTCTGAAAAGATACCATCATACACGACTGAGAAAATACCAGCTTACAAACCTGCAACGACACCAACCTACAAGCCTGCAAAGATGCCAGGTTACGTTGCAAAAATACCGGGCTATGTACCAGAAATGAAACATGAACTTGAACCTGCCTACAAGCCTGAGCCGTCCTACAAGCCTGAAATGATGCCTGATTCTGAGCCATCCTACAAGCCTAGGATGCACAAACCTAAGACAACATTCAAGCCTAAAAAGAGTCACAAGCCCGACCCATCCCACAAATCTGAGGTGCTGCAAAAGCCTGCGTCATCCCACAAGCCTGAGATAGTGCACAAGCCCGAAACACCACATAAGTCTGTTCTGCCCTATATGCCTGATACGCACAAGCCTGAAATGATGCATGTACCTGAACCATCCTACAAGCCTCCGCAGTCCTTCAAACCTGAATCAAGCTACAAATCAACATCAATCTACATTCCAGATATCATGCATCAACTTGATCTTCCCTACAAGACATCTCTGGGCTACAAGCCCCCAGTAAAGCCCGAAGAATCCTATAAGCCTGAACCAGCCTATAAGTATGGATCGTCCCAAAATCCTCCTTCATCCTATGGGCCTGAACCATCCCATGAACCATCCCAAGAATTTGAATCCTCCTACGGACTTGAACCCTCCTACAAACCAGAACCATCCTACAAGCCTCCAGAGAAGTCTCTCACCACCTACAAGCCCTCTACTCACTACAAACCCACACTCCCATACACCCCTCCTCCCAGCTATAAATCCACCATACCCACCTACCTTCCTCACCCCACCTATACTCACTACCCCATGCACAAGCCCATCCTAGGGTACTAAACTCCTCTCCCCTTTCTCCCTTCCTCTCGCCATAGCTAGATGATTATGTTTGTTGATTTGTAGAGAAATATATATATGGAATTTGAAATTATGTGCCTCTCATTCTGCACGACTTCTCCAACAAAAAGACGTAACTGAAAAGTACGATACTGTCTGATT
>JAGKTI010038722.1:0-10675 GCA_018397915.1 Birgus latro | reverse complement strand
TGGAAGGAAGGTTGCTGGTTCGTTGAAAGCAGTGATAAGAAACAGGGAGGTGAGCATGGAAGTGAAAAAGTTGTTACATGACAGTATTGTGATACCAACTCTGACATATGGAAGTGAAGCTTAGACCCTGTTGGAAGGACAGAAGTCAAGAGTGAGAGCAGTGGAATTGAGTTATTTGAGAGGAGCATGTGGAGTCACATGGAGAGACAGACTAACAAATGAGGATGTGAAGGAGCGTTGTGGTGTGGTTGAGGACGTGATGGGAAGCGTTAGGAGAAACACGTTAAGGTGGTTTGAGCATGTGGAGAGGATGGAGAGTGAAAGATTGACGAGGAGAGTCTATGTGAGTGAGGTGGAGGGGGCGAGAGGGAGGGGGAGGCCGAGGATGAGATGGAGGGATGGAGTGGAGAGGTATATGAGAGAGGGGTGTGTGAGTTGGAAGCGTGGTAGTGAAATGGCAGAGGACAGAGTGACATGGAGGCGATTTGTTTGTGGCCACCCCGTTCGGGATTGAGGCGTCTGGCAATAGATAGATAGATAGATGATTATACCAAATAAAAGGAACCACATATTATTTGCCTAACTGAAACAAAATAACCCCAAAGATATTAAATGATACCCTAAACATACAGAAGTACAATATATAGAGAAGAGACAGAAATTTAAGAAAAGGAGGAGGAATTATATTCCTAACAAGGAAAAATCTACAAGTCAAAGAAATAAAAATAGATATACCCTTACAAGTAGAACTGATTGCATTGGAGATTAACACATCTGAAGGGAAATTAATTCATTATTGTTATCATTTTTCAAGGCTCCAACATGCTTGCATGCGTCGGCCTTGGCCACCTAATGCCGGCTCTCCATGCTGCTCGATCTCTGGCAGCCTCCCTGTTCAATCCCATAACCCTGAGGTCACACTTAATGACCTCTTCCCACGTCTTTCTCGATCTACCCCTCCCAACCCCTCCCCCAATAATAACACTTCTCACCCTCTGCACCCAATTGTCATCCCCCATCCTCTCCACATATCCAAACCACCTCAATCTACCTCTCATCATCACAACACCAATACACTCCAGTCCCATCCCACCTCCCAACTCTACCATCGTAAACCCAGCCCCCCCAGGCCTTGCACGCAGGGACGCACTGCACATCCACCTTATCACTGTCATTTCGGTATGTTTAAGCCTGCAAATATCCTCTTCCTTTACTGCCCAGGTCTCTCTACCATACAGCATCACACTCCTAACACATGCTGCATACAAAGACCCTTTAGCATGTAAGGAGAGTCCTCTCAATGTCAGGAGAGGCAACAGCTCCCTGAACTTCTTCCAACCACTTCTCACCCTAGCAACCGAGTTAGCTCCAGCGCCACCTCCGCCACATAACATGTCTCCCAAATAACAAAACTCTTCCACACACTCAAGAGACTCACCAGCAAGTTCAATCCTTTCATGCCTAATAATCTCCACCTGCTCTCCCCGACACGCCACACACATAAAATCAGCATTATCTTGCAGTCTACCTCTAATACCACTGCATCTCTTGTGCACCCATTTATCACAAACACTGCACAAGATGGAATTACTTCCCACACCTTTGTGGCAAACTGCACATGGCCACTCTCCCTCTCCTCTGATTGTACCACCACCATCCCTAGATATCATCACTTTTGTTTTATCTGCATTTACCCTCAAGCCCTTGTGCCCCATACCATCTCTCCATTTCTTAAATCTTTCCTCCGCCTCCTTTTCATTCTCTGCAATCAACACCAAATCATCTGCATACAACATCTCCTATGGGAGTCCATCTCTGAAGTCATGAGAGAGGGCTTCAAGTACCATGATAAACAACAAGGGACTCAAAACTGACCCCTGATGCACACCAACATTCACAGAAAACTCATCACTCAAAACTCCATTCACTCTTACCTGGGTGCAAGCACCCCATGTACATGGCCATAACCACCCTAACCAGCCACTCTTCCAACCCTAGCTGTCTCATTGCCCACTTCACCACCTCTCTAGGGACTCTGTCAAAAGCCTTTTCCTAATCAACAAAAACAAAATACAATTCCCTTTTCTTTCCAATATATTTTTCCTGAAGCTGTCGAACAATGAATATGGCATCAGTGGTCCCCCTGCCTGGCATAAACCCAAACTGCATCTTATCAATATTCACTCTTTCTCTAATGATACCTTCTAGAACTCTCTCCATTACTTCCATTATCTGATCTAAGAGCTTTATACCTCTGTAATTTCCCCTTTCCAGGGCATCACCCTTCCCTTTGTACACATTTACAATTACGTTCTTCAGCCAATCATCTGGGACAACACACTCATATATAATCATATTTATCAGGTCAGTGACTAACCTCACCCCAGTATCTCCTGAGGCCTTCAACATTTCAGCAGTCAACCCAGACACACCTGCCACCTTCCCCACCCGCATCCTGCCTATTGCCTCACTCACAGTAGTAGCGCCAATCAAAGGCCAAGGGCAAACATTGGATCTGCTGGCTCCAAACCTTCCCTATCCCAGTCAAGCTCCTCATTCAACCAGTTTTAATGCTGTCTCCATGCATCTTTAATATCCTCACTGTTCACCACTACCCTTCCTTCATCATTCTTCACACACTGTTTAACTACAATGTCCCGATTATCCCTCTTCACCTAATTTGCCACCCTAAAAATCGTAGTTTTCCTTTCCCGATGATTTAGATTATCAAGTAAAAGTCTCTGTGACTCAGACTTCGCCCTGTATACCTCTCTTCTAGCCCTACGCTTGGCAGCCAAGTACTCCTCCCTGTTACCACCCTTTTTCCATTCCCGGAAAAGCCTTCTTCTCTCCTTCACTGCGGCTTCTACACCCTCATCCCACCACCAAGTTACTTTATGTCTTGGTGGGCCTCTTGTCCAACCGCATATTGCATTGGTAACTCTCAAGAGGTTGTTCTTAAGAGCTCTATACTGTTCATTAACGCCTCTCTCTATGGCTCCCAGCTCAGCCACCACTCTCTTCATCTCACTATAAAAGGCATCCCTTACTGATTGGTTTCCCAGCTTCCATATTTTCCTCCTAGGTACATATGTCCTCCTTCTCATCACTCGTTCTTTAAGCACCATGTCACAAATCAATAATTTGTGCTGCTGCACACATGCCTCGTCTCCTATAACTTTAACATCCCTCACTAACCTCCTATCAACCCTCCTGATCCAATTTATACATACCACCCAAAACAAACACCTGGAAATGAGGCGAATATGAAGACCTGGCATAAAGTACAATTCAGAGTTAAAAGGACATTACTACATAGAATGGAAGAGAAATCTGAAAGAATTATCTTAATTGGAGATTTCAATACAAATATAAATTGAAATACTCTAGATGTAAGAAGCCATGAAAGCTGTTGGGATCAAAAGCTCCTGGATCTTGTGCAGGAGTTTTTCCTAACACAGCATGTAAAGGAAAACACAAGAAAAAGAGGACTTGGTGATCCATCAGTATTAGATCTTATATTTATTAGGCAAGAAAATGATATTGACAATATAGTGTATCACCCTCCATTCAGCTAAAGCAATCATGCAATATTAAACTGCAACTTCAAGACTGCATATGATATAGTTGCCAGTAATGAGAGTTACAAAAAGAGTCTAAACTACAAAAAGGGCAACTATCATGACCTGAAGAAGTATTTCTTAGAAACAGATTGGGAAAAGGAACTTAGAGGACATGATTTAAATATTATGGATAGAAAATTCTGTGATTTTTATGAAATACGAGTCCCAAATTACATCCCTTAGCACAAAAAACAGAAATGAAAATAAAGAAATGGTTTAATAAAGTAAAAAAGTAAAAAGAAAAAAAAAGAGATTTGCTGTGGAATAGATACAGAAGACACAGTAGTGAGAGGGCACATAACAACTAGAAACAGGCAAGAAATGATTATACAAAGATAATGAGGGAGGCTCAAAGACAGTTTGAGGAAGACTTTATAAATAAAAGTAGTGATCAACGTACACTATTTTACAGCTATATGATCCGAAGCAAAACCAAAAATAAAGATAAAATACAGTCCATTACGGATGCGCGAATCATCTATACACAAGAGAAAGATATTTGTGAAGCATGAAATGAAAACTTCCTATTAATTTTTACAAAAGAAAATAATTTTGAAAGAGATATGGAACATGCATGTCCACACATATTACCAGATATACAAATATCAGAAAAAGAAGTACAGAAAGAGCTAAGTAAATTAGACAAAGGAAAAGTCTATGGTCCTGATGAAATGTCAGGTTGGGTGCTACATGAATGTGCAGAAGAGTTAGGCAGACCACTGAATTTAATATTCAAGGAATCCTTAGGTCAAGTTAAACTACCTGATATTTGGCAGAAAGCAAACATTGTTCCCCTATTCATGAAAGGGAATAGACAGAATCTACTCAACTACTGACCAGTGTTGTAAGATACTAGAAAAGCTATTAAGAAAAGTTTGAGTAAACCATCTAGAAGAACACAGTATGATAACAGAAAGGCAGTTTGGATTTAGAAAGGGAAAATCAAGTGTTACTATTATGCCACTACGGCATAGTTAACCCTTAGCCGGTGGTGGAACTATATATAGACTGTGTAAAATAGACTGAAAAATTGCCGGGAGACTATATATAGACGCTACCCCAAAAATTGTCCCCTGTAAATCCTAGCAGAGATTATATATAGATGGTAATGTGTAAGTGCCCTAGAGCCTCAGATATCCCTATCTGGCAACCTACGGGTAGCGGGTGGCGTATATAAGGGTGCGCACCTGGTGGCCCAATCAGTCTGTTCCCAGCTCTTAGGGGGGTGTACACTCTTTTGTTTCTCCTGTAGAACTCAATTTATGCTTTTCTTTTGATATTTGGATGTACTCAGATTCATGTACCACAGTAATAGATGCAAAGAAAAATGCCATAAGATGCAACAATTAAAGGTTAGGTTAAGTTAGCAACAATTTAGTGAGGTAGGGTGGAGGGAAACCACATCCAGGTAACAAGTCCTGGACACAGCTTTGCCTGTAAGTGACTCCATTTACCTTACATTTACAAATATGAACAATAGCTGCTAACAAAATTAAGGTTTTAGTATTATAAGCATCTTTGCTATGCTAATGAAATGTAACAACTGTTCTGAATTGCGGTGGAGTCTATATATAGATTATGTAAAAGCCTTACATTGTGGTTGAGTCTATACTGTATATAGATTATGTTAAAGCCTTACATGTGGTAGAGTCTATATACAGATTATGTTAAAACCTTACATAATGCAGTGTAATTATATTTATGTTCCAGTCCTGTGGTCGGGGGCATCTATATAAAGACGATTTTTTTTTTTTTAGGTGCATCCCACCAACTGTTGCTGCCGGCTAAGGGTTAATAATAATAATAATAATAATAATAATAATAATAATAATAATAATAATCTGGTCTTTTGTTTCTCAAAAGTGCCAGTTCTTCCTTTGGGAATTCACTAGCACTCAACACATATACATTATTTTTACAATTACAAGAAGCTGGGGTTAATGAGGTGTATGCAGAGATGGTTAAGTGTAGTGGTAAGAGTCAAATGAAGTGCTTGTTGGAGATACGTAAGAAGGCATGCATGAGTGAAACTGTGCCAACGGAGTGGAAAAAAGCTGTGATTGTACCCCTGTACAAAAACAAAGGCGAGCAAAGTGAGTGTATGAATTATCATGGCATACGTTTATTCAGTGTGGTAGGGAAGGTATGTGGAAGAATTATAAAGAAAGTAAGAGAGATATCAGAAGTCCTAGGAAGTGATGAACAGGGTGGCTTTAGGAGTAGCAGAGGATGTGTGGATCAAATATTTGCAGTGAATCAGATAGCAGAGAAGGCTTGTGAGAAGGACCATAAGGTGTTTATGGCATTCATGGATCTGGAAAAAGCACTTGACAAAGTGGACAGAGAAGGATTGTGGAAAGTTTTGCACATGTATGGTGTACATGGTAAGCTGCTAGGTGCCATCAAGAGTTTTCATGATGGTAGTGAAGCATATGTAAGGGTTAATGGGCATCTAAGTGAATGGTTCACGATAGGTGTTGGCGTGCGACAAGGTTGTGTGATGTCCCCATGGTTGTTCAATATATATATGGATAGGGTGATGAGAGAAGTTAAAACATGAGGAATGGAGAGGGGTATGGTGTTGGTAATGAATGGTGATGGATGGAATATCTCAAATTTGTTGTATGCTGATGATGCTGTACTGCTAGCAAATACCGGACAAGAACTTGGTACACTAGTGCGGAGTTTTGCTGATGCCTGTGAGCATCGTGCCTTGAGAGTAAATGTACAAAAGAGTAAAGTGATGGTTACTAAGAGAGAAGGTGATTCTCAGTACGATGTTACAGTGAATGGAGAGAGACTCGAACTGGTGAGAGAGTTCAAATACCTGGGTACAGTGATAGAAAAGAGAGGAAAATGTGCAAAAGAAGTGGAAAGTAGAGTGACACAAAGAAGGATAGTAGCTGGTGCAATGAAGGCCTTGATAAGAAACAGAGGCTTGAGTGTTGTAGCTGCATGAGGCTTACATGGAGGAGTGACAGTGCCAACTTTAACAAATGGATGTGAAACTATGGTGTGGCATGAAAATGAAAAGTCAAGAGTAAGAGCAGTGGAGATGGGACTGCTAAGGAATGTATGTGCAGTACAGTGGGTGGACAGGATACAAAATAATGTGATTCGTGAAAGACGTGGAGTGAGGAAGTATGTGAACACCAGAATCGAAGAGAGTGTACCGAGATGGTATGGTCATGTGGAAAGAATGGATAACAATAGAGTGGTGAAAAAGGTATATCTGAGTGAAACTGAAGGAGGGAGGAAGCAAGGTAGGCCAAGGAGAAGGTGGAGAGAAATGGTGGATGAGTGTGTGAGAAAGAGAGGTTTGGAAGTCGGTGAGGCTAGGGAACTCAAAAGAAATCAAGCTGGTTGGATGAATGTTGTGAAGAGAAGTGAACGATCAGAGATCTGGCACCCCTTTTTAACACGGCAGTATGAGGACTGACTCTATCGGACACATTCCTGTGAAGCTATAGAACGTGGTGAATATTTTTGGCGTATCCAATACAGCCAAGATTTTGGGGGCTTGAATGATGAGTGAATGAAAGTTGGGCAAATTTTGGCTGTCTGGATGTTGCTACTCCTTCAGCAAACCTTTTTCTGTATCCTCCTACTTTCTCTATACTCATTTCAAAGTCAAAGGTGGCTGTTGTGTATATGTACGCGACGATCTATCTTGCTCTCGTGTTCCTGAACTTGATTCTTCTGAATTCTCTACTCTCTGGCTTCGGCTGTCCTGTCATTCTCTGACTAAATATACATCGCCTAATTCTACTGACTATCAAAAATTCTTTTGACTATCATACTTCTACAATGGAACACATTCTATCCATTTCTCATCTCTCTGAAATCTCCATTCTAGGAGATTTCAATATTCACCACCACGTTTGGCTCTCCTCTCCTTTCACTGATCCACCTGGTGAACAGGCCTACATCTTTTCTATCCTTAATGACCTAAAGCAGCTTGTACAGCACCCTACCCATATCCGTGACTGCCTTGGAGAGAGTTCCAACATACCTGACCTCTTCCTAACATCTAATCCTTCTGCTTATACTTTTAATCTTTGCTCTCTGTTGGGCTCTTCTGATCATAACCTTATTACCTTAACCTGTCCTATCGCTCCGGTACGGCCTGTGGATCCTCCAAAGAAATGTCATCTGTGACACTTTGGTGCTGTGGATTGGGAGGCCCTTAGGCAGCACTTCTTTCATATTCCCTGGAATGATTATTGCTTCCACGGCCGTGAGCCATCTGAGTGTGGTTTGCGCATTACGGAGGTTCTTCTCTCAGGAATGGAAGCTTACGTTCCTTTGTCATATCCTTTGACTAATGCAAGAAAGCCTCGGTTTAATCATGCTTGTTCTAATGCTGTCCACAACTAGGAGAGGGCCTACAAAAGGTACCGGAGCCAACTCACCCCTGAATCACATCTTTTTTATGTTTCTTCCTGGAATCATGCTTAAGTCTGTCATTCGCTCTGGTAAAAATAATTTCATCTATACTAAATGCTCTCAACTCTCCAACTCGAATTCTTCCCGGTCCTTCTGGCACCTCGCCAAAAACCTTTCTAACAACTTTAACTCATCATCCTTCCCTCCTCTTTTCCACTCTGATGGCTCTATAGCAGTTTCTTCTACTGATAAAGAAAATCTCTTCGCTCAGACTTTCTCCTCCAATTCCTCATTAAATGTTTCTGGTGCTGTTCCCTCGTCACTTCCCCTCTCTGACTTCCTCATGGCTGACATTAAAATTTCTTCAGCTGATGTACTTTCGGCCATCACTGGCCTCAATACTAACAAGGCATATGGGCCTCATGGGGTCCCTCCTGTTGTCCTCAAGAACTGTGCTTCTGTGCTTACACCCTGCCTAGATAAACTGTTTCGCCTTTATCTATCAACTTGTACCTTTCCTTCTTGCTGGAAGGTTGCTCTCATTCAGCTGGTCCCAAAGAAAGGTGACCATTCTCAACCCTCTAACTATTGTCCAACTGCTTTAACATCCTGTGTCTCAAAAGTTTTCGAGTCAATTCTTAACAGAAATTTTTTTAAACCATCTTTCCTGTCACAACCTTGTTTCTGATCGTCAGTATGGGTTCCGTCAGGGACGCTCCACTGGCGATCTTCTCACCTACCTTTCAGACTCCTGGTCATCCTCCTTTCGGGACTTTGGCGAAAGCTTTGCCATTGTACTTGACATCTCAAAGGCTTTCAATCGAATCTGGCACGAATCTTTAATTTCCAAACTGCCCTGTTATGGCTTCTATCCTTCTATCTGTACCTTCATCTCTAGCTTCCTTTCTGGTCTTTCTATAGCTGCTGTTGTAGTCGGCCATCGCTCTTCTCCAAGATCTATCAACAATGGTGTTCCTCAGGGGTCTGTCCTATCACCAACTCTCTTCCTTTTATTCATCAATGACCTTCTAAGCTGTACAACTAAACCTATCCACTCATATGCTGATGACTCCACCCTTCACCTTTCCATTCAGTTCCCACAACGTTCCTCTCAGCAATTACTTCAACAAACAAGGGATGAGGCTATACCAAACCTAATGTCTGACTTGGCTCGTAACTCTGATTGGGTAAAAATAATCTTATTTTTAATGCATCAAAGACTCAGTTCTTACACCTATCAACCTGGCAAAATCTTCCACAGGAGAACCCACTGAAGTTTAATAATATCCAGCTTAATCCTGCTTCATTCTTGAACGTGCTCAGGACTTTCTTGGAAAGATCATATTACATCTCCTGTAATATCTGCTTCCAAGAGATCAGGTGTGCTAAGCCAACTCTGTACCTTCTTTACCCCTGCACAGTTGTTAAGGTTATACACGGGCTTTATTCGCTCCTGTGTAGAGTACAACTCTCATGTGTGGGAAGGCTCCCCACATGCAGCTCTTCTCAATACGGTGGAGTCAAAGGCTTTTCGTCTCATCGGCTCTCCTCTTACTGGCTCTCTTCAACCTCTGTCTCTTTGCCACACTATTGCATCTTTATCTCTCTTCTATCGCTACTTCAATAATCACTGTTCCTCTGAACTGTCTGCTTGCATCCCTCCACCTCTATGACAGGCACGTAGCACCCGTCTAGCAACAAACTCTCATCCCTTTTCTGTCCAACTCTCTCATGCAAGAGTTAACTGTTACTCCCAGTCCTTCATTTAAGCAACAGGTCAACTCTGGAACTGTCTCCCTCTGTCTATTTCCTACTTCTTATGATCTCCAGTCTTTTAAACGCAGTGCGTCCAGGCATCTCGAAATGAGTGGATCTTGAATTTGGCTCTCTTTTGTATTGTTTTGTTTTTCTCTTGGAAGGAATGGCTTGCGGGCTCCGGCCTTTGGTTCCTTCTGACTAAAAAGAAACTGCCCTAGGGTGGGAGAGGAGGTCCGGACGATGATACAAGAATTGTTGTATTGTTTTGTTTTTCTCTTGGAAGGAATGGCTTGCGGGCTCCGGCCTTTGCTTCCTTCTGACTAAAAAAAAACTGCCCTAGGGTGGGAGAGGAGGTCCGGACGACGATACAAGAATTGTGACATCTCTCATATGTAATACAAGCTACATCATATATATCTGTCTATCTATCTATTGCCAGACGCCTCAATCCCGAACGGGGTGGCCACAAACAAATCGCATCCATGTCACTCTGTCCCCCGCCATTTCACTACCACGTTCCCAACTCACACCTCCCTCTCTCATATACCTCTCCACTCCATCCCTCCATCTCATCCTCAGCCTCCCCCTCCCTCTCGCCCCTTCCACCTCACTCACATACACTCTCCTTGTCAGTCTTTCACTCTCCATCCTCTCCACATGCCCAAACCACCTTAACAAGTTTCTCCTAATCCTTTCCATCACGTCCACAACCACACCACAACGCTCCTTCACTTCCTCATTTGTTAGTCTGTCTCTCCATATGACTCCACATGCTCCTTTCAAATAACTCATTTCCACTGCTCTCACTCTTGACTTCTGTCCTTCCAACAGGGTCCAAGCTTCACTTCCATATGTTAGAACTGGTATCACAATACTGTCATGTAGCAACTTTTTCACTTCCATGCTCA
>JAGKTI010038721.1:0-10675 GCA_018397915.1 Birgus latro | reverse complement strand
GGTGGGTTGGCTCCGGTACCTCTTATAGGCCCTCTCCTTGTTGCGGACAGCATTAGAACAAGCGTGATTAAACCAAGGCTTTCTTGCATTAGTCAGAGGATATGAGAAAGGAATGTATGCTTCCATGCCTGAGAGAATAACCTCCGTAACGCGCAAGGCACACTCAGATGGCTCCCGGCCATGGAAGCAATAATCATTCCATGGAAAATCAAAGAAGTACTGCCTGAGGGCCCCCCAATCTGCAGCTCCAAAGTGCCACAGGCACACACCTGCTGCCAAGGTGTATATTTCTCTCTCAAACTCAATGTGAAACGTTTATTACAGTGGCTCAATACAGCCAAAATTGATAACTGCTTAATAATCAGCTAATGCAACAGCTGACATATCTAATCAACATTTCAAGCTGAACAACTTTGTATTTCCTAAGTTGCCACACTGCCTCCCTAAAGTCAACTTAAAATGCACCCAATAATCAGCTTAGGCAACAGCTGACATGATACATCAATACAATTTCAGGCTGAGCAGCTTTGTATTTCATAAGAAAATCACTCTCAGCTCTCCAAGAGCAGATATTTAAACTTTCCTTGAAGAGAGAAAAAAAAAATCCACTCCAAGACCTGCTGGCTTTGCCACAGGTGAACAGACCCAGTAATATTTCACACCACATCCACCTAAACCCACTGGGCCACCAGGCATCTACAGTAAATACAGTAGCAACATCAGCCTAACAGATTACAAACATCATCAGCCAACAGCACCTTAACATTTTTCAAGACAGCAAAAACTGTCACCACTGCTGTGGTGACATGTAGAGGTGTATGGTATGTAGGAGGACGGCTGGGCCTTGATAGCAGTATGTAAAGCCTATGCCCAGAGTCGGACACATAAAAAAATAAAAAAAATAAAAAAAATAATACACTTAAGATAATTCACCACACTCCCTGTCTGCTTTTTTATCCATCTATATCTATCTATCCATCCATCTATGTCTACTGAAGTAATTCTGGAGACTATTTCAAAGTTTGCATTCCATGAGTAAGCTAGAACAGTTAAAAAATTCTTCCCGAACAAGAAATGAACAAAGTCAATAATGATTCAGTGAAGTACGCCTGACCACTGCATTTACGAGCTTATCACTGGCGGCAGGAAGGACTAGTGAACCAGCACCAAGTCACACTGGCTACATGGCACCAAGACTGGCACGGAAGCAGCTTTGGCCATGAAGACGCTTGGGGATGAAACAGTCTGGTGTTACAGCACAGGGAGGAAGGCAGGATGGGGCCGTGTTAATGGCAGGTCCTAAAATTGTCCATGTCATAATACCAGTGTCCAGCCTGAGAGGAGTAGGGGGAAACTAAAGGCCAAAAGAATTAAGGAAATATCAAGAAGAGGTGGGGAAGTAGAGGAGAGGACAGTAATGAGGGAAAGATTAGACAAAACGGTTCCTCTTAGTTGTCCCTTACGACAAGCAGGGAGACTGGCCAAGTGTTCAGTCCCCCCATCCCCAGGGTAAATCAATGGCAGTAGGACACCACTATTTAGTCAATGGTTAAAGGGAAACAGTCCCTGGCTGATGGAAAAACAGTCATAGATTTATTCAACCTCCCTAACTTCCCTAGCACCTCTTCCTTAGTGGTTCATTTTGTTTTTATTCTGGCCACCACCAGGCATTTTACAACTTAGGAAGGACTTACAGCTCAGATGGGGTTAATAAGGCAATATCTTCCAGTTCAAAAAGTACAGGATTAACAGAATCTGGAAATACTGCTATCCTATTGTTTATAAGGGCTCCAACGTGCCTGAATGCGTGCGTCAGCCTTCGTAACCTAATGGCAGCTCTCCACACTGCTCAATCTCTGGCAGCCTCCCTATTCAGTCCTTTATCCCTGAGGTCACACCCCATGACCTCATCCCAGGTCTTTTTCAGTCTGCCTCTCACAACCCTACACCGCCATTTATCACCTTCCACACCCAACTGCCGTTCTCCATCAAAAATAAAATCAAGGCATTTGAGAGAACAAGTACCAATGGAACTTGGAAATGCAAAAATCTGCATATAAGACATGGCTGATTTCCCTAAATAAATAGCTAAGGAAGAGGTGTTAGGGAGCTTCCTTTTGAAGGCAGGTGTCTCCAACTGACTTAGGTTTAACCCCTAAAATAAATCGTTACAGCAGAATGTAAGGCAGCTTCCTATTGTGTTAATTCACTCCTGCCCACACCCAATGGTTTTATCCAGCTCTGGGGATATGTTCTTCAGTGAGCCTCCAAGCACTATTAAAACTATATGGAAAAGTTAAGAATGAAACCTAAGGCCCAAGGGGCAGCAAGGATCACTTCCTGGGATGTGGTTGTTTGAACTGCCAATTAACTGGTACACACCTACTGCAGGTAATTCCAATTAGCAAAGTGAGTTTTTAACAACATTCTGCATGATAATTTGAACCTTTAGCTTGCTCATATTTAAGCACAGGTTTTGTGCAATTTAAGTAACACTTTTTGAGGCAAGTTTTGCAACCAACTGGCAATTAGCAAAAGCCAGTACCATGGAAAGATTTACAGAAAACTATACAAGATGTACCAAACACTCCACTGTGTCCATCAATGGTTATTTCAACAGCCTGGCACCTAAGTGGGTAAGTATAACATTGTTAAAGGTACTCATCTTTTTAGTATCCAGCCAAGTTGCTCCCCTACATCACAAGTGGTGGTGGTGGTGGTGGTGGTGGTGGAGAATGTCTACCACCACACAACGTAACAGCAGGGGCGGCCTCCTCTGCTATCAAGCTGCCCTCGTCCAACTGCCCTGAAGTGCAAATATCCTTTACAATTCAACCCTTAAACTACAACAACAGTAAACAGTAACACTAGTTAACTCTTGTGTTAAAGGACATAACTGAAGGCTGTATCAAACCATCCAATACAGCTGTGTACCAGTAACTCTCTCTCAAAAGGAGAATGGTGGGCTGCAGAAGGGCAATTTCAGCCTCAAGTCCTCCAGATTAAAAAGCAGATACCTTGACCCCACAACTAAGTTAAGGGCTCTACTCTAGTAAATAAGTTTCCCAGTGAAATACATTAACACCCATATCTGCCTGGTAACCAATGCATTTCTTCCTATACAGTATAATGTTGCTTCCCTATTCAAGTTAAGCAAATGAAAACAGTGAACTATCTAGGAACAATCTTCATTTTCCTTCATCCGATCTTTTCCGCCTAATGATGGGGTGAGGAAGGGCAGGAAGCAAGGACACAAATAATACAGGATGCACTTAAATTTATAACTCAATCTACCCCTCCTCATCACAGCACCAATACACTCCAGTCCCATCCTTCCTCCCAAACCATCTCAATCTACCCCTCCTCATCACAACACCAATACCTCCAGTCTCATCCTTCCTCCCAAACCATCTCAATCTACCCCTCCTCATCACACCACCAATACATTCCAGTCAGATCCTTACTGCCAAACCATCTCAATCTACCCCTGCCTCTCAACTCTACCCTCAACATTCACACCTCTCTCCCTCTGCATCCAGTTAACATCCTCCATTCTCTCCACATGCCCAGTGAAATGGACATTAACCTCTCAACTCTACACTCAACATTCACACCTCTCTCCCTCTGCACCCAGTTGGCATCCTCCATTCCCTCCACATGCCCAGTGCAATGGACATTAAATGTCTACAATCACCTGTGTTGACATACTTTACCACTGCCTTCACCCACACTGGACACATCTGTTAGGACATAAGTTATCATCTATTCCCTAATCTTTCTGGCACAGTCTACTGTATAATCTGTTAACTTCCTCCAGCATCTGTATCTAAATGACTTGTTAATTATGCTATTTAAGAAGGCCTATGGCAAAGGTGTACAGGCAAGGTAATGTCAATCTGGCATCAAACTACAAAAGGACAAAAATCTATACCAATTTAAGGCTAAAATCGGTGCCTCATCTCAATTACTCAACCATGAAAAAAATCTTACCACTTAGCTATACTGTAGTCTGTCCTTCACCTGATGGAACTGGTCTATTCTCACAACTTTAGTACTTTAAGTGACTACATTTTCATTAATTTTACAGTTATGGAGGTAGTAATGAGTGTCCTTGGTTACCAGGCCTTTTCACTGGACATTACCACTGCCACATCAACAGGAAAGTCAGTTAATTATCTATTCTATCTACTGCCAGACACCTTAATCCTGTAAGGTGTGGCCACAAATTTCCTCCACACTGCCCTGTCCTCTGCCATTTAGTTGCCCTCCCTCCAGCTCACCTCCCCCTCTCATCCCTCAATCCCTCCAGCTCACACCCCCTCTCTCATCCCTCCAATGCACACTTCCCTCTACCATATACTCACATCCTTCCCTCCCATATCTACTCATATCTTCACTCCGTCCCTCCAACTTACACCCACTCCCATCTCTCCACTCCGTCCCTCCATCTCATCCTTGGCTACAGTGTAGGAATGAGTGTCCTTGCTCAATTCAGCCCTCCAAAATTACCTGCCTACACTAACAGACAGACAGGAGTGACAGGAGACAAGACAGACACACACGAGACAAGACAAGAGAGAGCAGAGAAAGACGAGAGACAGGAGACAGGAAAGAGACAGGAGACTACTATACTTGCAATGAACAGACATACACCACTATCCACACAGTCAAGGTTCCGCTGCTGCTTCAAGTCCTCCAGGCAGTCTCCCATCACTCCTCTTGCAATGGAATCAGGCTGCCATCTCTCTGGAACCAGGATATCGATACTCCATCCACACCCACAGGAACCCCGCGCTGTCACAGAGCACCAGGCTATCGATACTTCATCCACACCCACAGGAACCCCACGCCGTCACAGAGCACCAGGCTATCGATACTCCATCCACACCCACAGGAACCCCGCGCCGTCACAGAGCACCAGGCTATCGATACTCCATCCACACCCACAGGAACCCCGTGCCGCCACAGTACCGCTGCAATGATTGTACAAATATAGTACAAATTATTGACACTCAGAGTAGAGAGTTATACAGTAGATAACACTTCTACTTCTACCTTCTACTTGGCAGACATTTTGCCTTATGCATTCCATCTCACACAGTTCAGTGGCAGAACAAGCTAATGCTATAGGCAGATATCCTTTCCACGGTCATCAGTATGGAATGAGTCTCCTTGATCACTAGCCAAAATTACCATCTGAATCTGACTACACTTGGCCATCAGCTAACTGAAAAGGAATTAGGGATCTTTACATAGTCTCTGAATGGAGTGTGAGCCTTAGTCAGGGAATGAGTACCCTTGGTTACTAGTCAAAATAACTCCCAATCTGACTACACTTGGCCATTAACTGCTAAAAGGTTTGGGATTGGGATTTCTTCATGGAATTTTAGCCTGAGTTAAGCAATGAGCCCCCTTGGTTACTTGTCAAAATTACCTTTCCAGTCTGACTACACTTGGCTGGATGAATCCCTCTTGCGTGATAATCAAAGACAGAAAATAATACCCACACTTGAAGACAAAGAATATATGTACCAAACAGTTTCGGTGGACACTGCCACCATCTTCAGTGGTCAAGATGGAGAGAGGGAATAACATTTTGACAGTACAAGGGACCCATTTTATGCGTGTGTGTGTGGGAGGGAGGGGTAAAGGTAAGGTGGGAGGGGGTGGATTGTAAGCAGGGATTTCCCAAGAGTGAAAGGGGGGGACACCACCAGACAGGTCAGGTGTAATTCCTGTCTGACCTCACCTGTGTCAGTGCAGGAAGGGACATTTCCACCAGGGACCTCATTATATAGGATCTAGCTTGTACATGCCTTCACATTTAATGAACCATTTAGGGGAGGCGGTAGCTCGATCGGTAGAGAGTTGGCTTGCGGTCCCGTGGGACCCAGGTTCAAATCCTCGCTGGTGCAGGGAACAATTTAAGGATTTGAATTTCATTAAATCAGGCTTTACTGATCTACCAGGAGACCCGCCGACATGTCGTAAAAATAACACCGGTAATACCAATACACCAGTCCTGTATGAGAGCCCTAGCATGTATTCAATATGGACGGTGGGTGTTAAGCGCCGAAGTGGTGACATGTAGATTGTAGGAGGACGACTGGGTCTTGATAGCAGGCTGTGAAGCCTATGCCCAGAGTCGGACCAAAAAAAAAAAAAAAAAAAAAAAAAAAAAAAAAAAAAAAAAACCTAAGGTTGAATTTCTCGTATTTTTGGATACACATGCCTCCAATAATCTTTCGTTTCCGAAAGTCTTGATTTTTATACAGTAGATGACTACCTTGCCAGTCAATTCTGTGGTTGGCTTCACAAACATGATTAAATGACTACCTTGCCAGTCAATTCTGTGGCTGGCTTCACAAACATGATTAACTATTGAATTGTTTAAATTACAGTAAACCCTTGATAAGCCGAACTATATGGGGCTCTACCCTAGTTCGAATTACCAAATTTTCCGGCTTACTGAATTTTCACCCCCCAAAATTGCTAAATTACCGAATTATCACCCCCCAAAATTGCTAAGACAATACCTATTACTTGTCCCGTTCGGGATTGAGGTGTCTGGCAATAGATAGATAGATAGATATAATAAATTAGTTATGACAAAAAAAAATATATTGCATTTAATATACATTTAACCACTTCAGTGCTGGGTGTATTTTCATTTTGTTCTTGCTGCCACCAGACAATTTTAGTCAGAGTAGGTTGGATCTGTGGAAGTGCACAGGGTTGGTACAGCCTTCGTTAGCCCCTTCAGTATGTGAGTCCAGTCTTGAGTGCCATAAAATCGGTTGGAGGAAGCGTAAACAAAGTAGAAATAGACGTCACAGTACTGAAGTGGTTAACTGTTAGAAAATCATTCACAGAGGCAGTACCGACTGTCGGTAACGTGTGTTGGAGATAGATTTTCACCCCCCAAATTGCAATAACAATACTTATTACTTGTCTTCTTAACACTAAAGTAAAGGAGCATATACAGTGTATAAATTAATAAAGAAAGACAAAAAAGAAAGAATTCAGCGCACATAATTTGCCTTTCGTCACAGGCAGAAGATCGTCGGCAGTTTGTTTTGTTTTGAAGACGGAGGTGGTGGAGGTGGTTTAACTCACACTTCAACGTAAATTCTAAAAAGTACCCAGTATTTATTTCACTCTATATTAAGAACTAAACTTAAATTAATCACTATAATAGACTGCAGTGTAACACCTTTCGTTAGAAGCAGTAGACTCTTTGGCAGTTTGTTTTGTTTTGGAGAAAGAGGTGGTGGAGGTGGTCGAGTTCATACTGTAACGTAAATTCTAAACAGTACCCAGTATGTATTTCACTCTATATTAAGAACTAAACTTAAATGTAATCACTGTAATAGACTGCACTGTAACACCGTTCGTTAAAAGCAGTAGATTCTTCGAAGTTCGGCAGTTTGTTTTGTTTTGGAGACGGAGTTGGTGGAGGTGGGTTAGTTCATACTTTAACGTAAATTCTAAACAGTACCCAGTATTTATTTCATTCTATATTAAGAACTAAACTTAAATGTAATCACTGTAATAGACTGGAATGAAACACTTTCAGTAATAATAGTACTGAATTTTAATCATGATCACTACACTGTCACACGCGCACATTTTTTTCTTTTAGCTTCATTCCTTTACAACTAGAGGTGCCAGTATCACTTCTTTTAAGCTATGAACCTTCCATGGAAAGGCAGAAGGCAAAAGGAGAGCACTGTTCATCACTAAATGACAGTAAGAATGGCGCAACTACCGTCTCCAAAAGCAAGCAGCAGACTGGCGCCACGAGTCCGCTTGGCACCATTTCTCCCCCTACTTTTGCATTTTGGCCTACTTTCATACGTGGTCTCGGCCTGAGTTCGGCTAACTGAAGATTCCGGCTTCTAAAAGTTCGGCTTATCAAGGGTTTACTGTACATGTTTTTATGGCATACTTATGTTCCTTAATTCGTGTTTCCAAACTTCAACCTGTTTCTCCTACGTAAACTAGTTCACAGTCTTTGCAAGGAATTTTATATATGCCTGGTTCTGACTATGTTGTACATTTGGTCTTTACTAACATTGATCTGATGGTGGAAGTATACCTAAATGCTATATTTACATCACTGCTGTAACCTGTTAACGTTAACATATTCAAGTCTGCAACATAAGGCAAAGTGAGGAACCGTTCCTTTCCTTGTGGAGGGGTTTTTAGGTACATAGAAAGATTGCCTAGCTTTAAGGTATGCGTTTTTAATGAACCATTTGGGATACCTTAAGTTTTGGAAGATTTCCCAAATGAGATTATTTTCTTGTATGTGTTCTGGACTGCAAATTCAAGGGACTCTAAGGAACGTTGATGAGATGACAGACAATTTTGTGGCAGACTGGTGACACGAAAAGTAATGAATGAACAAGTTACAACTGGTTGGTTTTCTATACACCTTAAAGCTAAGTGAATGATTTTTCTTCATCACTAGTACATCAAGAAAAGGAAGAACACCCTCATTCTCCGATTCAACTTTAAATTTAATGGAGAGAGCAAGATTATTTAGGTGTGACGTCAAAATTATCAAGTGCTGAAGGCCAAAATGAAAATATGTCATCAACATACGAAACCAAACGAGTTGAGGGGGAGAAACTCCCGGCAGTAGTTCAGTTTCAAAATACTCCATATATAAATTGCTTAAAATGGGTGACAATGGAGAACCCACACCAAACTGTTGCATGAAGTTGTTGTTGTTGAATGAGAAAGCATTCAATGTCACACACAGTTTTACGAGTTCTATGAAACAGTCAGCTGGCATACCCAAGTCAATGTCACATTCCGGCAATTTTTTAGCTAGAAATTCCAAAACATCATTAATGGGAACTTTGGTAAACAATGAATCAACAACGAAGCTAACCATTTTACCAGAGAAAAAGTCAAGTGATTTAATTTTCTATAAAATCTGAGTTCTTTACGTGTGCTGAGGATACTGTACCTACTACAGGGGCTAGTTTATTGGCAAGAAACTGTGATAATTTATAGGTAAAACACCCACACTGAAGGCATGTGTATCCCAAAATACGAGAATTTCAAACTTAGTGAAGGCATGTACAGTCACGCTCCATAATTTAGACCCACCCCGAGCCAAGCCCAAAGCCGAGGAAGGCAGTAGCCACAGCTCTTAAACAAACGCGTTTACTAGCCCCCCCCCTCCCCCACTCAACCCCTCCTCCCTCTCGCATCCAACATTCATTCTCCACCTTACTGCATTCCTTTCCACCCTCACCTCTTATGAAACAATCATTTACTGAAGAGGACAATGCTGGATGGTATTAGTAAATTTTGGAAAACATAGGGCATAAAAAAAAGGTAAGACCTGAATATATTATTTCTCTTAATAAATAAATGCGTTCGTTTAAGGGCCCTGGCTACTGCCTCCCTCAGCTCTGGGCTTGGATCGGGGTGGGTCTAAATTAGGGAGCGTGACTGTACAAGCTAGATCCTATAATGAGGTCCCTGGTGGAAATGTCCCTTCCCACACCAACACAGGTGAGGTCAGACAGGAATTACACCTGACCTGTCTGGTGGTGTCCCTCCTTTCACTCTTGGGAAATCCCCGCTTACAATCCACCCCATCCCACCTCACCTTTACCCCTCCCTTCCACACACACGTGCATAAAATGGATCCCTTGTACTGTCAAAATGTCATTCCCTCTCTCCATCTTGACCACTGAAGATGGTGGCAGTGTCCACCAAAACTGTTTGGTACATATATTCTTTGTCTTCAAGTGTGGGTTTTATTTTCCATCTTTGACTACACTTGGCAAAGAAGTAACTGAAAAGGGTTAGGGATCTTTACGAAGAACCTTAGTCACGAATCTCCTTGGTTACTACTAAAAATTGCCCTCCCAATCTGACTACACTTGGCCCTAGAGAGCTGAAAAAGTTATACATCTAACTCGCCACAAGAGCCACATGGAGGCAGCAGGCATAAATAATAATAATAATAAATAATAATTGAGAAGGTTTTGGCATATTCACCTGTTAAGTATCCAAGTAAATGTCCCCTAAAGTGATGATTGTGGTAGTGTGGTAGCAGTCTCTCTCATGAATGATGCTGGAGAGGATGCCCACAAATTGCTTCACCTCCAGGTCCTCCTTTTCTTCACTGTCAGGCTGCCCTCTCCCCAACTCACACCCCTGAAAAAGAAAAGCCTTGTAAGCCATCACACACTCACACAAATCCATAATAACCATGAATATGCAAAAATTGAAAGCCAAAATTCCACACATATATCCCAATCTCCACACACCCCAACCTACAAAAACACACCCAAAATCTACACACATACATACCCAAAACCTTCACACACACACACCCCAAAATCTACACACATACACCCCAATCTACACCCACACACCCCACCCAAAGTGCACACCCAGCTCTGCCCTGTTATTTCCGTACCATTGCAATCACCTGAGGCAGCTGTAGAAACACTGAGGCAAGTTTCATCAGCAATTCCACTCAATATCCTCACTGAGTCAGCTTTAGAAACGCTGAGGCAAGTTTCATCACCAATTCAACTCAATATCCTCCCCAACGGGGCAATTAATGGAGAGATAAAGGTTACAATGTCTTACCCAAACTGTACCCCTTCACCAGTGATTGCTGCAGCCTGACTGACCCACCCCC
>JAGKTI010038720.1:0-10675 GCA_018397915.1 Birgus latro | reverse complement strand
CGGTGGAAGATGTGAATTTCATGTCCGGTCCTAACCTAACCTAACCTAACCTATGGTTACCATAAAGATTTTCATGCCTAACCTGTTTTCATCATGCTGTACATGTGTTAAAAAATTACCCTAAATGTCAATCATAATGTCCTGCTTGCAATTTAATTTTTCCATGCATGGTTCTTAAGTAAAACAGCTAGAAAAAAGGTGGAAGATGTGAATTTCAAGTCCGGTCCTAACCTAACCTAACCTATGGTTGCCATAAAGATTTTCATGCCTAACTTGTTTTCATGATGCTATTAATGTGTTAAGAAATTACCCTAAATGTTAATCATAATTTCCTGCTTGCTATTTAATTTTTCCATGCATGGTTCTTAAGTAAAACAGCTAGAAAAAAGGTTGAAGCAGTGAATTTCATGTCCGGTCCTTGCCTATCCTAACCTAACATTGTGTTAATCATAATTTCCTGCTTTTAATTTAATTCTTTCATGCATGGTTATTAAGTGCACCAGCTATGAAAAAGGTTGAAGCAGTGAATTTCATGTCCGGTCATAACCTAACCTAACCTTACCAGACTTAACCTAAGTTAACCTAACCATGGCCGATACTTACTTATACTATGCTGGCAAGTTCTGAGCTCCTATGACTCACTCACCCATAAATCATCATTTTTTGGTTAAAATTCAATAAATTCATGCTATGTATGCATTATATATGTGAAAAGGGACCTAAATAAGTGCTATACATGTCCACTAGGGAGGTAGGAAAGTAGTTTTCTGATTTAGGTTAGATTAGGTTAGGGTCATGAAAAACCAGTGCTGGAGCTTCAGGACCAATATCCGGACAAAACCAATATCCGGACATGCCTTTGGCTCTATTATGTCGGATAATGGAGGGATTACTTATATATATATATACAGTAGGCGCAGAAAGTATTGACGCTTTTTTGCTGACGTCATTCTTTTTCGCATTAAGTGAAGTAGGGTCAATACTACCCTCCCCTGTGATGCGAAATGAGCTGACGCTTTTTCAACGGGAGCTGGCAACCCTGCTTGATAGGTTTGGCACCACAGGAGCAGGCTCAGTAATGTTTGGGCAGCCATAGGAGGAGGATTGTCTCTGTGTGTGATGCACCATGAGGGCATGTTTTGACTCAAATAACACAGTTATTTGGTTACCTACCACATTCTCATCATGCCTAAAGTAACCACATGCAAGGACAAATGTGTGGAAGTGATTACTTTATACAAAGCTGGCCACAAACTCCCATTTATTGCAAACCAGATGGTGTTAGACTGAGGACAGTGCAGAGACTGGTGAAGCGGTTCAAGGACAGTGGGGAGGCCATTCCTCCCACTCCACTTCCCAAGCCTGGGAGACCTCGTAAGACAACCTTCAGGACCCGTCAGCTGATCTCAAGGCAAGTTAGCAAGGATCCAAGGCTAACAGCACGGGATTCAAAAGAAAAGAACCCACAGTTGCTGGCAGATGTGTCTGTCAGAAGTGTGCAGCAGCTGTTGCATGACGATCTGGGCTACAGGATTTTTTGTGCTCATAAAAAACCACTTGTAACTGTACTTCAGAAGAAAAAGAGAGTAAATTTTTGTAAGAAATATCTTGCCTGGAGTGAGGAGCAATGGAAAACTGTGCTTTGGAGTGATGAGTTAACATTTACTGTCACTGGTGCCCCTTCATCACGAGTGTACTGCAAACCAGGCAGTGACCCCCTGGACCTTAAGTGCACTTCCAAGTTTGTTAAATACCCAGCCTCACTCATGGCTTGGGGCTGCTTTACATATTATGGTGTTAGTGAGTTGGTAATTCTACCTGCAAATGAAAAAGTGAACCAGAACAATTATTTGGAGTTCTTATGTGATGTTTTAAGTGACTCTTTTGATAAAATCAAGGCAAGAGTATTTATGCAAGATTCTGTCCCTGCACATGTTGCAAAGTCAGTGAAACAGTGGCTAACAGACTGTGAGGTTCCCTTTATTCGAGATTGGCCCGGAAACAGCCCAGATATCAGTCCCATTGAGAATTTATGGGCGCACATGAAGCGGCAGCTGCGTAGTATGGACACATCATCTTTGCCTAAACTTGAGGCTGCAGTCAAGCAGCTATGGAGCAGTTTTAGTCCGTGTGTTCTGCAAAACTACGCCATCAGTCTCCCCAGATGCCTTAAGAAGATAATAAAGGTGAAGGGGAATGCCTGTAAATACTAAATTCAATGGTGAGTGTTAATTTATTTGTTTCTCCTTGCTAACCACAAGAATGTTTTCTTTTTTTAAAATGGCGTCAACACTTTCCGCGCCTACTGTATAATGGCATGCGCATAATGAATATGACATTACATGGCTCCCCTAAATTGTAAAAGTAAAAAATTAATACTAATACAAAATTAGAAAAATAATAATACTATGAGGAGGAATAGACTTTGGCACAGTTTTGGCACTTTTCACACGAACTCATTTCCATCCAGACCCATTCCGTGCCCAAGGAATCAGGGACAAAACATTTCTTTTAAGTTATATTTCCATCCCAGAGTGCCTATTACTTTCCATTATATATATTATTAATTATGAAAGCTTAAATAACCTTTTATATCGTGTGGGATGAAATAACGATGTCGATAATTCAGTTGTTTTCATTGGGGAGCGGGGATACATCACTCCACGCTGGGTGAAGGGGTACTGTACATCGCCGCTCATTCAACACTGGGTATGCGATGGCATCTGGGCAGATATTATGGACAAGGGCTGCTGAAAATACCCTCATTGAAAAAATAAAGCCATTCCCTTGTCTTTGGGATCACAAGCATCCCACATTTCACAAGAAAACCTATGGTATGTTTGTTTACATTTTTGCCGACCGTCGGTGGCGTTCGAGGAACGTGTGTGATAGGGTTTGTGCCTGGTTCCAGCAAACCAGGAATGCGTTCCGTTGGCAAACCATGATCTCAGGTACCGTGTGATACCCCCTTTAAGCAGGCTCTTTGCTGGGGATATCCCGGTCTCACTCTGCTTCAACTAACAAAATGAGTTTGTGAACCGGTCTTTCAATGAAGGTGATGGCTTGAGCACATTTACCTTGGTTATCTAGCTCTGAGTCTGACATCATTACCTTTATTTTTATTGCATGACCATCTTCATCAGGAAGGGCTCCTACTATTTTTCCCAACTTCCAATTGTTTCTTGCCAAAGTTTCATCTTTTATACTATGTCATTTACTTGCAAGTTTCTACGTGACTGTACCCATTAATTTCTCAATTGGAGAGATTGCAAGAATGCCCTTTTCCATCATGACCAAAACTCATTTGTTAAGTACTGCACTCTATGCCAGCACTTCCTTGAATACACATCTACCCTGTCATAGCTGCCTGGAGGAGGTAGTCCGACTTTAGATTTCATGGTCAATAATATATTGGGTGTCAGTGGTTCTAAGTGCTCAGGAGAGTTCAGTGTGCCTACAGTTAGAGGATGACCATTTACTATGGATTCTGCTTCTATCATGATTCATGAAAGTTCTTAAAGATTCATCATCTACCAGAGACCCATGCTGATCAAGCAATACTGAAAGTACATTTCTCACTGTACGTATTTGTACGCCCATCTACGCCCTAGGGGAGCTGCCTGCCCAGTTCTTAACCGTCGGTCACCTCTGGCCATCACCGGAGCTCCCCTGCAAGGAAGCTCCTCCGACATCAGATGAACCAACTCACCTGGGTCATCCCTCTCATGGATAGACAGTTGTTTACATGAGGAGACTGCTGCCATAATTTCCCTCCAGTTTAACTCCTGAACTCCTTCTCTTTGCTCTGCATCCCTGAAAATGGTTGGCCTTCTCCTCTGGCCAATACCTTCCCCTCCTTCCAGTGTCACACCTGCATCTCTCACCTCACCCTCTGCATGGGTAAGGCCTCCCTGGTGTTGCTGGGAGTCAGCTGAGGTTATCTCCTCCACGAGGGCCCAGTAAGCAGTGGACTTTCTTCAGGATTTGAATGCCACGAGAGATCAGTTTGGGAAAGAGTCCAACAGCAGCTGATTGATGTTACGGGCTGCTGCTGGATTCTCTCTCCAGACTTTTACCTCCTTAGAGGCCAGGAGCCAGGCATCAGCTTCGGTCCACATGGCCTTTGATCTTACTGGCTCCTTGTCAGCGAAGTAGCGGTCTGGGTGAGCACTGTGATAGTGCACACCCAGGCCCTTTTATGTTGTAAATAAACGCTCACAGACAGGGCAAGCAAACTCCCCAGGGTCTGCATTGCTGCTAGGGCCCAACTCACCGCTAGACTGCATGGTGGCTATATATATGGCGCTTGTCAATGCTCTGAGACTCACAATCGAGCCGGACCCTGATGGTGTAGTGTGGATATCGTTTGCCTCTTGTTACAGCCTTTAAAAGGTGATAGCAAGAGTGTACTAACTCTGCCACTTGGAGGCCATATCCAGAGAGTCTGGATACTACAGCTGACCTCCCTGTCTGCTCTCCTGACTGTCTCCTGGACTGTACCTGGGTGGTTATGGAGGATCTCCATGGAAGTGATCACTTCCCCATCCTCCTTACTGCAGCAGTATCTAGCCCCTGTTGCCGTCTCCCTAGGTGGTGACTGGATAAGGCAGACTGGTCCCTTTTCTCCTCTTCGATATCTGTTAATGTCTCAGTTGAAGACTTTCCACATACTGATGAAGCTGTTTCGTTCCTTACCTCCATTCTGCATTCTGCTGCCCTTCATGCTGTTCTAATACGTCTGGCACGTACCGGTATTGCTATCGACCTGTCCCATGGTGGAATGAGAATTGCAGTGTTGATGTATGTGTTAAGAAGTTAGCTTTCTCCCACTATCGTATATGCAGGACAGAGCATTACCTTGTCGAGTTCAGGAGGGTGCGTGCTAAGGCTTGTCAGGTACTCAAACAAGCTAGGCGGGACTCTTGGATGGCTTTTGGGTCATCTGTAAATTCAAAGACGCCACTGTCTCAGGTGTTGAAGCTGGTGTGAAAGACTTCAGGCAAATGTACTCAAGGCAGGTCCCCAGTGCTGATGTCTAATGGTGAACCTGTTGGTGACACTGCAGTTGTGGCCGATATTTTTGCGCCTGCCTTTGCAGTAGCCAGTCATAGAGATATTAGCTTCCCAGTTTTTGCCAGGCATCAGGAGGTAGAGGAGGCAAGGGTGCTAGACTTCCATTCAGAGAACGTGGAGTCTTACAACCTCCCTTTCTCTTATCGTGAACTCCAAGATTGATTGACTGAATATAATTAAAATGTGGCGGCACAACTACCAGGGTCATATGCCGCCGGACAGGTTAAAAAAATGCCACAAAAAGATATGTACATTTTCAAAATAAAGTTAATACCCATTATTAGAAATACTACACAAAAAATAGCATAGTTTATAAAATACCAATTACTTATAAAGGTTGAAGGAGGCCCACCTCCTGTAGAAAACTAAACACATCAATACAATCGCCGGAGGCTCCACCAAGCATCAAAGACAGACAGTAGGCACCATCTGCCCCCTTATGTCTACAGAGGAATCTCTGACTTAGGTTCCCCAGACTTGGACACTCGACTAGCAAGTGACGGACAGTAAGGGGAACAAGGCAATCATCACAGTACGGTTGAGTCCCACCACTCATCAATAACCTATGGGTAAGCCGAGAATGCCCAATGGTAAGCCTGGTAAGAGCTACCTCCAACTGCCGAGGAATGGAGGGGAGAACCCTCGGCACAATCATTTTCTGAAAAAATTTCTTTTAGCTTATTATGGGCGACACAATCCCAGTGTCTCTGCCAACACATATCAATCATGTATTGCAAGAGAGGTGTTACATCAGAAGCGGGAACCGGGTAGTTATAAGGTGGCCGTCAAGATGACTCAGCTTTAGCTAGAGTGTCTGCCTTCTCATTGCCCATCACGCCAACACGTGCGGGAACCCAGCAGAAACATACGCAATGGCCACGACGACAAAGAAGAACAAGCCATTCTAAAATTGATAAAACCAGTGGACTGTGGATGGAATGCATTATAAGACTCCAGTGCAGAGAGAGCACTGTGGGAGTCACTAAAAATCACAAAAACAGATTGGGGGAGAGTAAAAATAATTTGGAGAGCAAATAAAACTGCAGTCAGCTCCGCTGTATACACTGAAGCAACACCGGGAAGGCTACCCCCCCCTACTGAAGGAAGGAAAGACAACACCAAAGCCTACTCCAGTATCAGTCTTAGATCCATCAGTATAGATAGGGATAGAACCCTCATGACTGGAGGCATGCTCTAAAAAGAGAGAGAGGGACACCTGAGAGGGAAATAAGGCCTTTTTTTCCAATGATGGACCTACAGAATGTTACACGAGGTAGTAGCCAGAAACCCACCCTCAGAATCCGATGTGGACAGACTGCCAGTCTTGGAACAGAAAGGGCTAACATAACAGATAGGACCCTGTAAACAAAGGGCTTTGGGAAACTATAGTGGTCCAAACTTAAGGTGGCGCGTTGGGTGGGGCCGGACTCTGTGTACAGTGTTTCTAAGTTTCCCAAACCCGCGATGTGAAACGGCTGTTATATTTGTAAGTGAAATACAGGAGTTAGGGGTTGGAGCCACAAACCACACGGCGACCGGGGCAGGCGACACCAGCACCCCCAACCCCCCAGTACCACCGGGGGACTGCCGCCAACACAGCGTGGCTGGGAACAGGAACGGCTTACCTGTATAACTTCCCGGTGCCCCTCTTGCGCCCAGGTGGTGGCCCGGAAAGGTAGCAGTCACCGGCACCTAGTCTCTGGCCAGAGCGCAGCTCACCAGGTAAGGGGTGGAGTTTATAATTCCACGCAACGCCGCGGTATCAGCCACAGTTGTACCGGGTATGGGGCAGAACCGGCCACAGTCCGTTCCCCAGTTGCTTCCCCGCCACAGGGCCACGACAAGGACGCATGTCAGTCGGGCAGGACTGGCCACAAGTCGTCCGCCTCCTGTCGGCGTTCCCCCCAGAGTGGCACCTCAGTACTAGCCACGATCCGTACTGGGCACGAGGCAGGATCGGCCATTGTCCATCCCTCAGCTGCTAGTGACCTTAACTCGCCGGCACAGGCCATAACCGTCCCAGAGCTCACCTCCTGTGCCCTCTCGATGTCGGCCACAAGTCACGTTGGGCCAGAGGTAAGGCAGGCCATTAGCCGCCAGGAAGCTATCCTCCCCTGTGCACACTCAGCCATTGGCCACAAGTCACGCCAAGCCGGGGCAGCACAGGCCACAAGCTGCCCGGAAGCTATCCTCCTCCCGGCCACTCAGGCGTCAGCCTCAAGTCACGCCAGGCCAGACAAAGAGCAGGCCACTAGCCGCAAGGAAGCTATCCTCCCCTGTTCACACTCAGGCGTTGGCCACAAGTCACGCCAGGCCGGGGTAGCGCAGGCCACTAGCTCCCTGGAAGCTATCCTTCCCTGTGCCCCTCAGACGTCGGCCACAAGTCACGTCGGGCCAGGAGTAAAGCCGGCCACAGTCCGCTTCTCCCCTACAGGAGGACCAGCAGCCGGAGAGGACCCTACACCCGAGGCGTGGTAAGGTCTTACCCAAGACCTTGGTTCCCTACGACTCCACCAGGGTGAACAGATGCCAGACCAGAGCCCCCGCAGACCTCGCAGCTGACGACGGGCCATGTCCACTACTCCCCCGCCCCGAGGTTCCCGTGAAGCGACCCTGTCAGCGACGCCACCCTCTAGTAGTTGCCGCAGCCCAGCCGCCCCGGGTTCCAGTCCCCTGGGTCTCCTGTTGTCCCAGGAGTTGCCCCGAACACAAGGGCGCGACCTACCAGTGGGCGAGGTCTCCCGAAGGCACTCCCAGACCCAACGTCAGGCCCGTCTCCTGGCCCTCTTAGGGCCGAGCCCTTAGCCCCACAACCACGTGTGGGGCCCTGCCCAGGAACGCGCCACTCTGCCCCTTTTTCCTCCGAACGGAGGAATCAACCTGGGCCCACCAGTGATAACCAAGTGAGTGGACTATATGTATATGTGTGTGTACTCTTAGACCCAGATATAGTGTGCATCAACAGATATCTCACGAGTGATCCCCTACAGTGTATTCTCAATTTAAGTGACCAGGAACCCAGAATATAAGATTGGACGTGCCCGATAGACAGAACATGGCCTGACCTATATCTCAGAGGTAGAGTCCCGCCATCTTGGACAGGCTTTGTGATCATCAGGAAATACCCATTGTGTTGCTGTGCCCTTCCTTTGTGTTTACGCTCTCCCTCCCCTGTGTTCAGTTAAATATTCACCCAGCCCTGTGTCCCGACACGTTTAGTCAGAATATCCTAATATAACGCAGTTCCCCTTGCTAGTGATCTCTACGGGCAACCCTACCTGAGATAGACTTCCGGCCACCAGGTATCTGAAATACAGGTGTAACGTAACTTATATATATATATATATATATATATATATATATATATATACAGTAGGCGTGGAAAGAATTGACGTTTTTTTGCCGACGTCATTCTTTTTCGCGTTAAGCCAAGTAGGGTCAATACTACCCTCCCCTGTGATGCGAAATGAGCTGACGCTTTTCAACAGGAGCTGGCAACCCTGCTTGATAGGTTTGGCACCACAGAAGCAGGCTCAGTAATGTTTGGGCAGCCACAGGAGGAGGATTGTCTCTGTGTGTGATGCACCACGAGGGCATGTTTTGACTCAAATTACACAGTTATTTGGTTACCTACCACATTCTCATCATGCCTAAAGTACCCACAAGCAAGGACAAACGTGTGGAAGTGATTACATTATACAAAGCTGGCCACAAACTCCCATTTATTGCAAATCAGATGGTGTTAGACTGAGGACGGTGCAGAGACTGGTGAAGCGGTTCAAGGACAGTGGGGAGGCCATTCCTCCCACTCCACTTCCCAAGCCTGGGAGACCTCGTAAGACAACCTTCAAGACCCGTCAGCTGATCTCAAGGCAAGTTAGCAAGGATCCAAGGCTAACAGCACGGGATTTAAAAGAAAAGAACCCACAGTTGCTGGCAGATGTGTCTGTCAGAAGTGTGCAGCAGCTGTTGCATGACGATCTGGGCTACAGGAGTTTTTGTGCTCGTTAAAAACCACTGCTAACTGCACTTCAGAAGAAAAAGAGAGTAAATTTTTGTAAGAGCAATGGAAAACTGTGCTTTGGAGTGATGAGTCAACATTACTGTCACTGGTACCCCTTCATCATGAGTGTACCGCAAACCAGGCAGTGACCCCCTGGATCCTAAGTACACTTCCAAGTTTGTTAAATACCCAGCCTCACTCATGGCTTGGGGCTGCTTTACATATTATGGTGTTGGTGAGTTGGTAATTCTACTTGCAAATGAAAAAGTGAACCAGAACAATTATTTGGAGCTCTTATGTGATGTTTTAAGTGACTCTTTTGATAAAACCAAGGCAAGAGTATTTATGCAAGATTCTGCCCCTGCACATGTTGCAAAGTCAGTGAAACAGTGGCTAACAGACTGTGAGGTTCCCTTTATTCAAGATTGGCCCGGAAACAGCCCAGATATCAAGCCCACTGAGAATTTATGGGCACACATGAAGCGGCAGCTGCGTAGTATGGACACATCATCTTTGCCTAAACTTGAGGCTGCAGCTATGGAGCAGTTTTAGTCCATTTGTTCTGCAAAACTACGCCATCAGTCTCCCCAGACGCCTTAAGAAGATAATAAAGGTGAAGAGGAATGCCAGTAAATACTAAATTCAATGGTGAGTGTTAATTTATTTGTTTCTCCTTGCTAACCACAAGAATATTTTCTTTTTTTAAGATGGCGTCAACACTTTCCGCGCCTACTGTATAGTGCCGTCAAGTGCTATACGGGTTTTAGAGATTGTAGTAAAATCATTCCTGTGTCCTGAAATGTAAATATGTTGTATGTACCATGAGTGTAGGGTTAATAGTACCATACCTGAACCAGAATGTATAGTGACAGACAGCAATTGTATACAGTGTTAATTTACCCCCGGCCAACCCATTGTAATGTTTGTGATGTATTGTTGTTCTCTGTGAAATGTCTGGAATACATGTGTAATATTTACTGCCTTGTTTTTGTGTCCAGTCCTACTCTTTGGAGTTACCTCCCGGTCTAGAATAGGGACCCGCTTTAGCCTGCGTACTTGAAGGCGAGAAACCGACCCACAAATACGTAGCACAACAGTAAGAGGCATCGCAAATAAGGTAAACACGTATGAATACAATTTTAACCTATGTATTATAATACATGGAAGAACAGAAAACTTATTATGCATAAAATATTTATACGGCAATACAGAAACGTGGCATAAATATTTTACAGCGTTGCTAAAAAAATGTTGTCACTTTTATCTCCTTTTACCATAGTTCTGGGGTGGGTAATAATGTCACAGTTATGATTATAAGATAATGTGCAGGAATATAAGTAAAATTATTCCAATTTCTTATTAAAAAAAAAATACTTTAAACTCTCGTGTCCGGCAACACACAGACCCAGTCTCAGCTGGGGAGAGCTTCCTCGTGTCACACTCATTTGCGCCAAGACTTTTACAAAACTCCTGGATGGTGTGGAAATAAAGTCAGATTTACAATATGTGCAATATAATGTAAAAGAAAATAGCCCAAAATGTATCTTAAAATACCACAGATGAGAGAGAGAGAGAGAGAGAGAGAGAGAGAGAGAGAGA
>JAGKTI010038717.1:0-10675 GCA_018397915.1 Birgus latro | reverse complement strand
TTCTTTGAGGTCTTCCTCAGCTAAGAAAATACTCTTGCACTTTATCCGAAACATCAGCTACCGCACATGGAAATGGGTTCCTGATGAATTTCCAGGCGTCACGCTTCTCGTCTATATATGGGACGAATCTGATAATTTCTGCTTTCAAATCAGATAAGTGATTATTATTATTTTTTAAAACTCAGTTTCAAGGTAACTGTGAATGAAAGCAGAATCTACGTTACTAAAACTGGCTGTATTTCCATCCAGAATTCGGCATTTCCAGGGGTCGGGTTTGGTCTTGAAGGCTCGAATGGTTGTCGTGGTGCATGATGATGATGCTTTCTCTTGCAGTTTAAGGTTAATTGCATTCAGCGCTTCGAAGATGTCCACCAGGTAAGCTAGAGATAGCAGAAAGCCTTCAGACTGGAACTCGTCATGGAGATCTGCCTTCTGCTGTGAATCTGTAGAAGTATTGCTACTTCTTGTAGTTCATAATCTGTCCAAGCATGTTTTGTATTTCTTTTATAATCATCTTCATATTGGCTACGCTCTTGTTAAAAGAACTACAGATATAATTAGAGAAATTCCTACTTTCTTCCCCGGGCTCGTGCCCCCCCCCCTGGAATTTACTCAAGCTCCCCTAGGGGGGCGCGCCCGAAGGTTAAGAACCAGTGATTTAATCATCCTGGATTCAGGTTGATTTCTAATTGTAAATGGATCTTTTATAATGACCTATTTGATTATCCTTCAGTGACACCTTATATTATATGTCAGGTGCGATTTTTTCCACAATGATGCACTGGAAACCACACACAAAATATTTATAGTGATCCTGAAAGCGTGTTCATTTCTATTCGAGAAAGAATTTTTAATAATCAATTACATTATCTTTCCACCATGACACCTTACTTGAAATAGCAGGAGCGTTTTTCACCACGAAAATACATTTGAAAGTCGAAAAAAAAATGTTTGCAATCATTCTGGAATCGTAATGATTCCTGATTGAAAATAAAATATTCATAATAATCTAATTGATCGTTTATCAGTAACACCTTACCTGTTATGTCAGGTGCGATTTTTATTTTTACCTGGGTCGATAGCTCCTTGTGAACTAGACACAAAATATTTATAGTCATCATGAAACCGAGTTCATTTCTAGTCGGCAACGAAGATTTCATGATTAACTACTTCGTCTAACGTGCATTGACACCTACCCTGATATGCTTGGTTCCTTTTTCAATAGTAAGAACAAGGAATCGTAGAAAACGGGAGAAAAATATTTATAGTCATCTTGGAATAAGGGTGATTTCTTAATGAAAATTGACGTTTAATGATACCCTACTTGATCCTTCTTCATTGACACCTTTCCTGATACTTCAGGTGCGATTTTTACCAGGATCCATCGCTCCATGTGAACTAGACACAAAATATTTATAGTCATCATGAAATCGGGTTCATTTGTAGTCAGCAATTTCATGATAAAGAACTTCGTCTTTCCTGCACCGACACCTATCAAGATTTCATTGGTTCCTATATCAACATAACGAACAAAGAATCGCAGAAAACGGGAGAAAAATAATTATAGTAATCCTGGAAAAGGTTGATTTCTTACTGTAAATGGACTTATAATGATGCCCTACTTGATCCATCTTGAGTAACACATAACATGATACTTCAGGAGCTATTTTTACCACGAACCATGGACCGTGAGAACCATACAAAATATTTATAGTCATCTTGAAATTGGGCTCATTTCTAGATAAAAACAGATTTTTAATAATAAATAACTTTATCATTCCACTAGTGACACCTTACGCAAGACTTATTGAGAGTTTTTCACCCCGAAAATGCATTGGAAAAACGCAACACGATTATCTATAGTCATACTGAAATATGAATGACTTCTGACTGAAATCAAATCATTCATAAGAACATATTTGATCTTTCTTCAATGACAACTTACTTGATACTTCAGCTGCGATTATTACTACGATGTATGGCTACGTGAAAACAAGAGAGAAAATATTTATAGTCATACTGAAATCGGGTCATCTCTATCGAGCAACTACCTTGTATTTCTTTCACTGACACGTACTCTGATATGCTTGGTGCGTTTCTCACTACGAACAAATAATAGCAGAAAACTGAACAAATAGATTTATATTCATCCTGGATTCAGGTTGATTTCTAATTGCATCTGGATATTTTGTAATAACCTACTTGATTATCCATCAGGGACACCTTATATGATACGTCAGGTGCGATTTTTACCACGAACGATGCACTGGAAAACCACACACAAAATATTCATTGTGATCCTGAAATCGGGTTTATTTCTAGTCAAGAAATAATTTTAATAATCAGTTACATTCTCTTTCCACCAATGACACCTTACTTGAAATATCGGGAGCGTTTTTCACCACGAAAATGCATTGCAAATTCGGGAAAAAAAAGTTTGTAGTCATCCTGGAATCGTAATGATTGCTGATTGAAGACGAAATATTCATAATAATCTACTTGATCTTTGTTCAGTAACTCCTTACCTGATGATACGTCAGGTGCGATTTTTATTTTTACCAGGGTCCATCGCTCCGTGTAAACAAGACACAAAATATTTATAGTCATCATGAAATCGGGTTCATTTCAAGTCGGCAACGAACATTTCATGATAAACTACTTCATCTTTCCTGAACTGACACCTACCCAGATATACTTGGTTCCTTTTTCAATAGTACGAACAAAGAATCGCAGAAAACAGGAGAAAAATATTCATAGTCATCCTGGAATAAGGTTAATTTCTTACTTTAATTTGACATTTAATGATTCCCTACTTGATCCTTCTTCAGTGACACCTTTCCTGATGCTTCAGGTGCGATTTTTACCGGGATCCATCGCTCCGTGTGAACTAGACACAAAATATTTGTAGTCTTCATGAAATCGGGTTCATTTCTAGTCGGCAAAGGAGATTTCATGATAAACTACTTCGTCTTTCCTTTACCGACACCTGATATGATTGGCTCCTATTTCAACATTACGAACAAAGAATCGCGGAAAACAGAAGGAAAATATTTATAGTCATCTTGGAATAATGTTGATTTCTTACTGTAAATAGACTTTTAATGATGCCCTACTTGATCCATCTTCAATAACACCTTACCTGATACTTCAGGAGCGACTTTTACAACGACCCATGACTCCGTGAAAACCACACAAAATATTTATAACTATCCTGAAATATGGCTCATTTCTAGATGAAAACGGATTTTTAATAATAAATAACTTTATCTTTCCACTAGTGACACCTTACCCGAAACTTCTGGAGAGTTTTTCACGCCGATAATGCCTTGCAAAAAACGAAACACGAATATTTATAGTCACTCTGACATATGAATGACGTCTGACTGAAATCAAATTATTAATAAGAACATACTTGATCTTTCTACAATGACATCTTACCTGATACTTCAGCACGATTATTACTACGATGTATGGCTCCGTTAAAACAAGAGAGAAAATATTTATAGTTACACTGAAATCGGGTTCATCTCTATCTAGCAACTACCCTGTTTTTTTTTTTTTTTTTCACTGACACGAACTCTGATATGCTTGGTGCGTTTCTCACTACGAACAAATAATCGCATAAAACGGAACAAATAGATTTATATTCATCCTGGATTGAGGTTGGTTTCTAATTGCAACTTGATATTTTGTAATAACCTACTTGATTATTTTTCAGTGACACCTTATCTGATACATCAGGTGCGATTTTTTCCACGAACGATGCTTTGGAAAACCACACACAAAATATTTGTAGTGATCCTGAAATCGAGTTCATTTCTATTCGAGAAAGAGATTTTAATAATCAATTACATTATCTTTCCACCAATGACACGTTACTTGAAATATTGGTAGCGTTTTTCACCACGAAAATGCATTGCACCGTCGGGCAAAAAAGTAAGCAGACTTCCTGGAATGGTAATGATTGCTGATTGAAAACGAAATTTTCATAATAATCTACTTGCTCTTTGTTCATTAACACCTTACCTGATACGTCAGGTGCGATTTTTATTTTTACCAGGGTCCATCGGTCCGTGTGAACAAGACACACAATATTTATAGTCATCATCATCATGAAATCTGGTTCATTTCTAGTCGGCAACGGAGATTTCATGATAAACTACTTCACCTTTCCTGCATCGACACCTACCATGATATGATTGGTTCCTGTTTTCAACATTACGAACAAAGAATCGCAAGAATCGGTAGAAAAATGTTTATAGTCATCCTGGAATAAGGTAGATTTCATACTGTATTTTGACATTTAATAATACCCTTCTTGATCCTTCTTCAGTGACTCCTTTCCTGATACTTCAGGTGCGCTTTTTACCAGGATCCATCGCTCCTTGTAAACTAGACACAAAATATTTATAGTAATCTTGAAATCGGGTTCATTTCTAGTTGGTAACGGAGATTTCATGATAAACTACATCGTCTTTCCTGCACAGACACCTACCATGATATGATTGATTCCTATATCAACAATACGAATAAAGAATCGGAGAGAACGGGAGAAAAATATTTATAGTCATCTTGGAATAAGGTTGATCTCTAACTGTAAATGGACTTTTAATGATGCCCTACTTGATCCATCTTCAATGACACCTTTCCTAATATTTCAGGTGCGATTTCTACCACAAACCATGGCTCCGTGAAAAACAAAAAAAAATTTATAGTTATCTTGAAATTGGGATCGTTTCTCGTCGAATACGGATTTTTAATAATAAATAACTTTATCTTTCTACTAGTGACACCTTCCGCGAAACTTCTGGAGAGTTTTTCACCCCGATAATGCATTGCAAAAAAGGCAGCCAAATATTTATAGCCATTCTGAAATATGAATGACTTCTGAATAAAATCAAATTATTCCTAAGAACATACTTGATCTTTCTTCAGTGACACCTTACCTGATAATTCAGCTGCGATAATTACTACGATGTATGGCTCCGTGAAAACAAGAGAGAAAATATTTATAGTCATACTGAAATCGGGTTCATCTCTATCCAGCAGCTACCTTGTATTTCTTTCACTGACAGGTACTCTGATTTCCTTGGTGAGTTTCTCAATACGAAAAAATAAACGCAGAAAACTGAACAATTAGATTTATACCCATCCAAGATTCAGGTTCATTTCTAATGTAATTGGATATTTTATAATAACCTACTTGATTATCCTTCAGTGACACCATTTCTGACAAGTCAGGTGCTATTTTTACCACGAACGATGCACTGGAAAACCACACACAAAATATTTATAGTGATCCTGATATCGGGTTCATTTCTTCTCGAGAAACAATTTTTAATAATTACATTATCTTTCCACCGATGACATCTTACTTGAACTATCCGGAGCGTTTTTCACCACGATAATGCATTGCAAAGTCTGAAAAAGAAGTCTGTAGTCATCCTAGAATCGAAATGATTGCTGATTGAAAACGAAATTTTCATAATAATCTACTTGATCCTTGTTCAGTGACACATTTCCTGATACATCAGGTACGATTTTTACTAGGATCCATCGATCCGTGTGAACTAGACACAATATATTCATAGTCATCATGAAATAGGGTTCATTTCTAGTTGGCAACGAAGGTGTCATGATAAATTACTTCGTCTTTCCTTCATAGACACCTACCCTGTTATTCTTGGTTCCTTTTTCAATTGTGCGAAGAAAGAACCGCAGAGAACGTGAGAAAAATATTTATAGACATCCTTGAATAAGGTTAATTTCTTACTATAAATTGACATTTCTTGATACCCTACTTGATCCTTCTTCAGTCATATCTATCCTGAAACTTCAGGTGCGATTTTTACCAGGATCCATCGCTCCGTGTGAACTAGACACAAAATGTTTATAGTTATCATGAAGTCTGGTTAATTTCAAGTCTGCAACGGATATTTCATGATAAACTACTTCGTCTTTCCTACACCGGCACCTACCATGATATGATTGGTTCCTATTTCAACATTACGAACAAAGAATAGTAGAAAACGGAGGAAAAATCTTTACAGTCATCGTTAAATAAGGTTGATTTCTTACTGTAAATGGACTTATAATGATGCCCTACTTGATCCATCTTCAATGACACCTTGCCTGATACTTCAGGAGCGATTCATACCACGATACATGGCTCCGTGAAAGCCATACAAAATATTTGTAGTCATCCTGAAATTGGGCTCATTTCTAGTCGAAAACGGATTTTTAATAAAAAATAACTTTATCTTTCCACAAGTGAGACCTTGCGCGAAACTTCTGGAGAGTTTTTCACCCAGATAATGCACTGAAAAAAAGGCAACACGAATATTTATAGTCATTCTGAAATATGAATAACTTCTGACTGAAATCAAATTATTCATAAGAACATGCTTGATCTTTCTTCAATGACACTTTACCTGATACTTCAGCTGCGATTATTACTACGGTGTATGGCTCCGTGAAAACAAGAGAGAAAGTATATATAGCCATACTGAAATCGGGTTCATCTCTATCCAGGAAGTACCTAGTATTTCTTTCACTGATACGTACTCTGATATGCTTGTTGAGTTTCTCACTACGGACAAATAATCACAGAAATCTGAACAAATAGATTTATATTCATCTTGGATGCAGGTTGATTTCTAATTGTAACTGGATATTATATAATAACCTACTTGATTATCCTTCAGTGACACCTTATCTGATTCGTCAGGTGCGATTTTTACAACGAACGATGCACTGGAAAACCACACACAAAATATTTATAGTGGTCCTGAAATCGGGTTCATTTGTTGTCGAGAAAGATTTTTTTTTAATCAATTACATTATCTTTCCACCATGACAACTTACTTGAACTATCGTGAGCGTTTTTCACCACGAAAATGCATTGCACAGTCGGAAAAAAAGTATGTAGTCATAAAAGAATTGTAATGAATGCTGATTGAAAACGAAATTTTCATAATAATCTACTTCATCTTTGTTCAGTAAGATCTTATCTGATACGTCAGGTGCGATTTTTATTTTTAGCAGGGTCCATCGCTCCGTGTGAACTAAACACAAACTATTTATAGTCATCATGAAATCGGGTTCATTTCTAGTCGGCAACGAAGATGCCATGATGAACTACTCCATCTTTCCTGCATAGACACCTACCCTGATATGCTTTGTTCCTTTTTCAATAGTACGAACAAAGAATCGCAGAAAACAGGAGAAAAATATTTATAGACATCTTGGAATAAGGTTGATTTCTTACTGTAAATTGACATTTATTGATATCCTACTTGATCCTTTTTCAGTGACACCTTTCCTGATACTTCACGTGCGATTTTTACCGGGATCCATCGCTCCGTGTGAACTAGACACAAAATAATTATAGTCATCATGAAATCGGGTTCATTTCTTGTCGGCAACGAAGATTTCTAGATAAACTACTTCATCTTTCCTCCACCGATATCTACCATGTTATGATTGGTTCCTATTTCAACATTACGAACAAAGAATAGCAGAAAACGAGAGAAAAATATTGACAGTCATCTTTAAATAAGGTTGCATTCTTTCTGTAAATGGACTTATATTGATGCCCTACTTGATCCATCTTCAATGACACCTTACCTGATACTTAAGGAGCGATTTCTACCACGAACCATGGCTCGGTGAAAACCACACAAAATATTTATATTCATTCTGAAACTGGGCTCATTTCTTGTCGAAAACGGATTTTTAATAATAAATAACTTTTTTTTTCCACTAGTGACACATTACGCGAAACTTCTGGAGAGTTTTTCACTCCGATAATGCATTGCTAAAAAGGCATTCTGAAATATGAATGACTTCTGACTAAAATCAAATTATTCATAAGAACATACTTGATCGTTCTTCAGTGACACCTTACCTGATAATTCAGCTGCGAATATTACTACGATGTATGGCTCCGTGAAAACAAAAGAGAAAATATTTATAGTCATACTGAAATCGGGTTCATCTCTATCCAGCTATTACCTTGTATTTTTTTCACTGACAGGTACTCTGACATGCTTAGTGCGGTTCTCACTAGGAACAAAAAAATCGCAGAGAACTGAACAAAGAGATTTATAGTCACCTTGGATTCAGGTTGATTTCTAATTGTAACTGGATATTTTATAAAAACCTACTTGATTATCCTTCAGTAACACCTTATCTGATACGTCAGATGCGATTTTTACCTCGAACGATGCACTGGAAATCCATACACAAAATATTTATAGTGATCTTGAAATCGGGTTCATATCTACTCGAGAAAGAATTTTTAATAATGAATTACATTATCTTTCCATCACTGACACCTTACTTGAACTATCGGGAGCGTTTTTCACCACGAAAATGCTTTGAAAGTCGGAAAAAAAAAAGTCTGTAGTCATTCAGGAATCGTAATGATTGCTGACTAAAAACCAAATTTTCATAATAATCTACTTGATCTTTGTTAAGTAACAACTTACCTGATACGTCATGTGCGATTTTTTTTTTTTACCATTGTCCATCGCTCCGTGTGAACTAGTCACAAAAAATTTATAGTCATCATGAAACTGGGTTCTTTTCTAGTCGGCAACGAAGATGTCATGATAAACTACCTCGTCTTTCCTGCATCGAGTCCTACCCTGATATGCTTGGTTCCTTTTTCAATAGTACGAACAAGGAATCGCAGAAAACAGGAGAAAAATATTTATAGTCATCCTGGAATAAGGTTGATTTCTTGCTGTAATTTGATATTTAATGATACCCTACATAATCCTTCTTCAGTGACACCTTTTCTGATACTTCAGGTGCGATTCTAACCAGAATCCATCGGTTCGTGTGAACTAAATACATTATATTTATAATCATCATGAAATCGGGTTCATTTCAAGTCAGCAAAGGAGATTTCATGATAAACTATTTCGTCTTTCCTGAACCGACACCTACCATGATACGATTGGTTCTTATTTCAACATTATAAACAATGAATGCAGAAAACGAGAGAAAAATATTTACATTCATCAAGAAAAAAGGATCATTTCTTACTGTAAATGGACTTATAATGATGCCCTACTTGATCCATCTTCAGTGACAGCTTACCTTATACTTCAGGACCGATTTTTACCACGAACCATGGCTCAGTGAAAACCACACAAAATATTTATAGTCATCCTGAAATTGGGCACATATCTAGTCGAGAACGGATTTTTAATAATAAATAAGTTTTTCTTTCCACTAGTGACACATAATGCGAATCGTTTAAAGGGTTTCCCACCCCGATAATGCCTTGCATAAAAGGAAACACGAATATTTATAATTATTCTGAAATATGAATGACTTCCGACTGAAATAAAATTATACATTAGAACATATTTGTTCTTTCTTCAGTGACACCTTACCTGATACTTCAGCTGCGATTATTACTACCATGTATGGCTTCGTGAAAACAAGAGAGAAAATTTGTATAGTCATACTGAAATCGGGTTCATCTCTATCCGCCAACTACCTTGTATTTCTTTCACTGACACGTACTCTGATATACTTGGTGGATTTCTCACTACGAGCAAATATTTGTAGAAAACTGGAGAAATAGATTTATAGTCATCCTGGATTCAGGATGATTTCTAATTGTAACTGGATATTTTATAATAACCTACTTGATTATCCTTCAGTGACACCTTTTCTGATACGTCAGGTGCGATTTTTACCACGAACGATGCACTGGAAAACCACACACAAAATATTTATAGTGATCCTGAAATCGGGTTCATTTCTAGTCGGCAACGAAAATTTCAGGATAAACTACTTCGTCTTTCCTGGATAGACACCTGCTCTGATATGCTTGGTTCATTTTTCAATAGTAAGAACAAAGAATTGCAGAATACAGGAGAAACATATTTTTAGTCATCCTGTAATAAGGTTGATTTCTTATTGCAAATTGTCATTTAATGATACCCTACTTGATCTTTCTTCAGTGAAACCTTTCCTGATATTTCAGGTGCGATTTTTACCACGAACCACGGCTCCGTGAAAACCACAAAAATTTTTTATAGTCATCCTGAAATTGGGTTCATTTCTATTCGAGAACCGATTTTTAATAAGTGAATTTGTCTTTCCACTAGTGACACTTTACTTGAAACCTCTGGAGCGTTTTTCACCCCGAGAATGCATTGGAAAAAACGGAACAAGTTTTTATAGTCATCCTAAAATTAGGATGATTTCTGACGGAAAACATATTTTTCATAGGAGTATACTTGATCTTGTTTCAATGACACCTTACCTGACACTTCAGGTGGGATTATTACCACGATGTATGGCTCCATGAATTCCAGACAGAAAATTTTTAGTCACCACGAAATCTGAGGTTATTTCTAGTTGGCAACCGTCATTTTATGACAAACTATCTTATCTTTCAAGCACCAACACCTTCCTTGATATGCTTGGTTCCTTATTCAATAGTACGAACAAAGAATAGCATAAAATCGAAGAAAAAAAATAATGGTAATCCTGGTTAGTTGATTTCTTACTGTAAATGGACATTTAATAATACCCTTCTTGATCCATCTCCAGTGAAACCTTACCTGGTACAAAAGATGCTATTTTTACCACAAACCCTGACTCCGTTAAAACCACACAAAATATTTATAGTCATCTTGAAATTCAGTTCGTT
>JAGKTI010038716.1:0-10675 GCA_018397915.1 Birgus latro | reverse complement strand
GAATCCCACCACCACCACTTGCATCCCATCTCCAGCATCCCATCTCTAGCATCCCACCACCTGCATCTCACCACCAGCATCCCACCTCCAGCATCCCACCTCCAGCATCCCATCTCCAGCATCCCACCACCAGCATCTCACCTCCAGCATCCCATCTCCAGCATCCCACCACCAGCATCCCACCTCCAAAAAATGATGAAACGCCTACACACTTATACAACGTACAGGGCAATAAGTATAACATCTTGATCATAACACGATATTACAAGCTCCCTCCCCCATCCTGACATCCACCCATCAGAGGTGTCCTACCTAACAACCATACAATACCCTACCCTACCTGACTCGACTATACCCTACCCTACCTGACTCGACTATACCCTACCCTACCTGACTCGACTATACCCTACCCTACCTGACTCGACTATACCCTGCCTTACCCACCCTGCTCTAGTCCACTACCCTACTACCATCCCCTAACATTCCCAACCCTGCGCACCCTTCCCATCCCAACCTACACTGCATCATATCTGAAAGCTTCCCCACTCTGCCTCCCATGCCACTCCATAGCCATGTACCTGATAATTTGCATGAGTTTTCAGGACATTTGTTAGAGTAAAAGTTTGACTGGAGTTTTATCAGACTGGACAAATTTCTTCATTACGTATTTTGTATGTGTGTTTATTAATTGTGTCTGTCTGTGTTTTATTTACGTTTTAGTTTGTCGTAGCTCAGTATAGGAAGATATTCAGTTTTAAAACCACCTTAAGTTCAAAAGATAAGGACACAAGGCAGAAAACTTCAATTTTTATTATTAATACTTCAGTATAAAACACATTAACAGGTACAGCAATATGAAGTATGCATTCAAAAGTAGCATTTGGCCAAAGAACATCGTGGAGGGGAGCGATCCGACTTGCAAGGGAGATGGCACCGTCACCACCAGGCTTCTCAAGGCAGGGGAGATCACAGCAGTGTCAGTTTTGTCAGGGCAGGGGAGACCAACACCACACCACCATCACTATCAGTCTTATGGCAGCGGGGATCACACTATCACCAGCAGGATTCTCAGGGCAGGACAGATCACACCAGCAGCGGGGATCACACTATCACCAGCAGTTTCTCAGGGCAGGGCAGATTACACTAAGTCTTCTCACAGCAGGGATCACACTATCACCAGCAGTCTTCTCAGGGCAGGACAGATCACACTAAGTCTTCTCTCAGCAGGGATCACACTATCACCAGCAGGCTTTTCACGGTAGGGGAGGCCATCACCACACCTCACCACGAATCTTATGACAGGAGAGATCACACAGCCACTGTCAGTCTCCTCACAGGTGGGAAAACCACAACAGAACCAGTCAATCTTCTCGCATCAGGGCAGATCACACCACCAGGCTTCTCACGGCGGGGGATGAAACCAAACTTCAGCAGGGCACAACCAGTCTTGCAAGGCGCGGGGTAAAAACAGCAGATGCAGACAACCTGTGAAGCAGAAGTAGACGAGCATTAGTTCAAATCGACAAGCTTTATTACAGAATTATTATTTCCCAGAACAACTGTCTTCATTTATAATCCTTAAGACTGATTTATGTCCTCTTTCATAATAGTATTTTTGTATATGGCTATTACCTTCTAACACCAGGCTTCTCTCGGCAGGTGAGGGCACATCACCAGCAGCAGCAAGTTATCTCACGGCAGGGGAAGACACCACACCCTGCCACCACCACCACCACAACGCATCACACGGCAGGGGAAGACACCACACCACACCACCAGGCTTCTCAAGGCAGGGGAGACCAAACTTCAGCAGGGTATGACCAGTCTGGCCAGGAAGCAGCGTCAAGGCAGCAGACTCCAGCACGACCTGTGGACCAGATGTGTCTTAGTTCAAATCAGTGTCAGCATTAGTTATTTAATCTTACATTGCAGAAACCACCTTAAAACTATTCTTTCTAGCACCGTTTTGTTAAGATTATTTCTACGTATGTTATTACTGTTTAAAACAATGTGTAATATGCTAAACAGGCAAGAAAGAGGTGCTAGGGAGTCTGAGACAGCGGGAATATGTGCCTTATATCCACACTAAACCAAGTGAATATGTCTAACTTTTAGGGACCCAAGGCTAGAAGAGCTTAGTGATAGTGATGTATTTTATATCGCCAAAAGGCTAAAGTATGATAGGCTTCACTCAGTTCAAGTCTCTGAAGCCTATGTGAGTCTCAGTTGTTAGCTATAGATCAGAGTCTATTAATTACTTAGCGAAAACGTGAGCCATTCAACAGGTAATTATTACATCATTACCTTCAGATGTACGAGTAATTGTAACCAATAAAATTTATGTTACGAATTTTGTGTATGTTACTGATGCCCATGGACGACAAAATGGTGGCTTTGAATACCTGACTGTCTGGATTTATCGATAATAGGTCAAAATGTCGAGATTTCACGAAACCACAAATAAAAAGTTTTAGAATTATCGAAATAATAATAAAAGGACAGTGTACTCGACAAAGTTGAACTGACAATGTCCATAAAACTGATGGGTCTTGGAAAAATAAAACACCCCAACATAAATCCTGGGACACTGCATAATACCATAAGAACACTACCTGCCTCAATAAAGAGCAGAGTGACAGGCCAAGTAATCCGGTCCTCGTCAGACAAGGAACAAAGCTGCCAGGCCAGCTGTGTCAGTCATAACCTCTGCACACACACACACACACACACACACACACACACACACACACACACACACACAGCTGTATCTATAACTATGATCGACACTGCTTCGGGTGTCACGTGTTGTATGATGATGATGATGATGAAGGGGAGACTCAAGTATTTGTTTTTCCCCCAAAAAAATTTTGGTGTAACGTTTTCTATGATTAATAAGGGGGAGACTATGCTAATATTATTAACTTTAAACGCCTATTCTCGGGTCCCTACGCTTCTGAGGGTGCAATGAATGGTACTCTGTGGTGTATTTCATTTATTAGATTGCAATAAAATCAATTACACACTCGTATTCCTCGTTTTAACATGCCCTTGTTGCTGTTGCTCCCGTCATTCTTGTGGTCGTAGGCTGGTCTGTAGGTGATCCCAGTGGACTGCAGGCTGAAGTGTCCCTTTCCTGAAGTCCACCGTCCTCCTGTTGGGAGATATGGGGCGTTTAGGGCAGGTTATGTGACCTGGAAGCTCCACCGCCTTGTGTGGTGTGTTGTGGTGCATGTATTATATATGTAATGATACAGTGTGCTGTGCTGTAACAAAAACTCCCTATTAAATAAATATAAATAGTGCAAATAGGTCAATTATTGATTTAATTTGCCGTGAAAACTCAGTCGAACGTCTGGCAAACAAATTATTGACCTACTTGATCGTACAGCACATATAACACAATAACTTTACCAAACTATTAATATCCATTGAAAAACATTAATATATCTCCAGTACATTACCTCAGGGAAGAAAATCAGGTGGAAGTACAGGTATATTAAGGAGCATAGAGCGTAAAATCCTCCGTGCTGGGGTCAGAGTGGAGTCCGGGCAGCGAGAAAAACCAATCAGTCGGCAGCCAGACGCCGTGGTGTGAGGTGTGGTCAGTGCTCGTCTCAGTCGTCTGCTGGGATCGCTGACTCGGCCTCTATCACTGTCTGTTTCCATTTCTATATCACTATTTCCGTTTCTATCTCTGTCACTATTTCCATTTCTATCTGTCTCATACACACACAAACACAATTATACATTTACCGTTGTCATATACACTCTACCATAAACATTTATATCGTATACCATGCCTTAACCACAGGCACGCACCCCCAACATTCCTTCTCCCCCTCACACACACACGCACACGCACACGCACACGCACACACATGTGCAGACTACCCACAAAACACACACAGATTATCACAAACACCCTTACACACACAAACTACCCACAATAACCCTTACACACACACACACACTTAAACACACGGACAGCCGACAAACCGTATACTTAACACCTATGCTCTTGCGACTAAGTCTGGACTGAATAAAAATGTGTAAGCGGAGGTATAACTACAGGTATTAACAATCAGGCTCCTATGAACCAAACAACTGGATGAAATCGTCTGAGTTAGCTCGAATAAAACTACGAGAAATCCCTCCACCAGAAGACAGACTAAAATACCTAGGACATGACTATCCCCCCTAAAAATGCTTCATGATAATCTCCTTTGGCTTCTTTGTATGGACTTTGGAATATTGATGGAGAGCTTAATGCTAATTGATAACGATCCGAGACAGAGTTAGTAGAATCAAGGAGGGAAATGAAGCTTATTAAGTTTTTAGTCTTGTAGATTAATTAGGCATAAATAATTGGGTGAGATTTGATTAGGAATAGGCAATATAGGAAGGAGTATCATGAACAAAGGACAGAAAGCTAACGTAGAAAAAACAGACTGACTCGTAAGGCTGGCTTCGAAGCAATATGTTATAATTTATTTAACTTAGGGTATGATTTATGCGAGATCTGAGCTAGCTTTATATATACTGCTAGAAAATCAAGGAATATAGCACTAGAATTAGTAATAACAGCATAAACAGACCTTAAAATGGCGGAAAACAAGCGGAGTTAGGGCTGTGGAGGCAGGAGTGGTCTTGGTGGCGGTGCGGTGAACTAACCAAGCTGATGTCGTTAAGGTGGCGACCACCGCCTCTCATTTGTACCCCAGACGCCCTACAGGACGGACCTCCTGGCTCCACCTGCCCAGCTGATGGACTTTGGCGATTTTTCTCCTCCATTTCAGGTCTGTTTTGGGAAGTTAAAAGCCTATTATTTCAAGCATGACTTATTTTCCGAGTTTTTGGTGTCTTTCTGTGAAAACGAAGCTCGATTTTAATTTATATACATATTTTCTTAAGAAACCCAGAAATTCTTAGGAATGTTACCAGTCTTTGCAATATGGCTGCCAGTGAGGTGAAGGAAGCCGGCAGGCTGTGCTTTCAACTTAGTGAAATTTCAGTACTGCCAACACCAGTGTCCTCATTACTGCCTCCTGTCTACCTTATTCATTTCAATATACATAATTTTACAGTAAGACTTTTTCTACTCTACCACAAACAGTAAGACTGGAAATAAGCCACATATGTTGAGGCCTGATCGTGAATAAATCCTCCTGTTAACCCCAGTAAACCGATGATGAATTATCCTATTTTATTCCTCGCATCTGAAGACAACTGCATTTACTTTAATTTTTACGAATTAAAAGAGTTACGGGCATTTTTTCTGTAATTATTTTCAAACTAGGGATTATTATTTCGAACTGGGGGGATTAGACACATCATTCATCAATCCTTTAGCTACGAGAGATACTACAAGCTGAATAAAAGCGTCTGGTGGTTGCCTGATATCAGACTGGAAGGAGTATTACAGGATCAATTTCTGCCCCTGATAGGCCTTCAACACTGCCATTAACTCCTTCACTATAGCGTATTTTGCCAATTAATCTCGCTATTTCCAAACTATTTAAATCAGCCTAATTTATGATCTAAAGGGGTTTGATACAGCCTTAACCCCTTCACTATTACAAGTCCTATGCTGAATAAAATCGTCTGAAGGCAGCGTGAACTAAACGAAAAAAGTCGTTGAACTGAAGAGGTTAAAACTGATTTCTGGGTCGTGTTTATGACTATAGTCCATTTCACCAAGTTTGGCGCCAACTGTGATGTCCTCAGCACCTGTAGTGTTGATGTAAATCCCCTGCACTATGTGAACCTCCATTTATTACCTTGAGAATCAATATAAAAAGGCAATACAAAAAGGTATATCCAGTACTAAGGGCCTTTATCAGTGCTACAGGTGCTGAGGACATCACTGATGGGGCCAGACTCGGTGAAATGGAGTCTACTTCTCACACTCTGGTCCAGACTTTCGTTCTTTTACAGCCTATGTTACTAAGCTCAGTGGCAGAATATAAAATGCTATGGCTAAATAAGTCTCAGTAAGATAAATGACATGGTATTCATATTTCGCCTCAATAGTCACGTCTCCACAGATTAGCTAAACTATACATTTTTTTCCCAGGCTGTACTTCACTGGCAGCGAGGGGTGAAGAGCAAGCAAGAATTAACAGCTTCACTACGAGAGATGCATATATAAACCCACTGGACTGATTGCTGAAGTTAGCCCTGTCCTGCAGCTCACTATCCTTTTGGTAGTGTCTGTGCCACCACACGGTGTCCCTCTCCACCACAAGAATGGATGGATGGAGGTTGCATTTAATCCCTTCTGTTGGACACCCTTCTTGATCTGAAGTACTCTGCCAGAGGCAATCAAAATACAGTACCTACTGAAGAGTCAAAACCAGCAGCTTCAGCAACAGGTATATACAAGAATATTGTAATTTGCTAATATTATTTATTATTGCGCATAAATTTGCTATTATCGTTGTTGCAAGTGTACATCTCTCATATGAACAACCTTGTGTAAACTCAACGCACTAATGAATCCTTTAATTGCACTCATTTTTAAATTTAACATGCATTAACCCTGTATACTGATATGGCCTAATCTTTGCCCCACAGGTTGGCTCGCTGGCGTGTAGTGATGGTAGGGTGGAGGGCAGGCGGGGGTGGGGGTGGGGGGTAGCCAGGAGCAGGGAGGGTCATGGGGCAAGCTTAGGTGGGTTAGGCAGCAGAGTTATGGTCATCTAGGTTGGCTTTCTAGGCTAGGTGAAGTTAGGAGTGTGGTCTTAGGCCGTCTGTTTAGCTTACTTGGTTGGTGTTGGTTGTATGGTTGTCCGGCCGGACATGTCTGTGGTTGTCGATGTTGGTGGTTGGACACGGCAGGTTCTCTGAGCGGCGATACACCACCAACGGAGGAGCGACAACAGCAGCAGCAGCAGCAGCAGCAGCAGCAGCAGCAAACTTCAGCGATGAAACAGGTAAGTGGATGATCCTGAAGTGGAAATGAAATTAGCCAAATGTAACACATGACAGAAAATTCAGTTTCGAATAATGGTTGAATATTAATCCAGAAGAACATTAATCTAAAGACCTAAACACCTAATGTACGTAACATGTATGATGCTTCCCTGAACAAGTGTACAGTATATGGCTTTACTTAGTCTAATATGGCAGCACTAAAGGCACATTAGGTTATGATAATTATGATTTTGACAGGCGTGCACAGAAGAGCGGAGATGCGCCATCGGCCACCCAGCTTCCCTGAACCCGATGTGCTGAGAGGGAGCGAGGACGGGAGAGGGGGTGATGGAGCAGGACGGACGAGCGAGGGAGCGAGGACGGATGGATGTAGGAGCGAGGACAGGCGAGGGGGCGAGAAGATGAGACCCACGAGGGGACGAGCTACTACTACGACGGGATGCTGGTGTGTAAGCTGTTGGCAACCTTCCCCTTGTGACCGTATCTCTGGTGCATTTACCCTAACCTGACGGGTATCCTCAACCTCTTTATGCTCAGTCTATAGCAAAGTAATAATCAGACTGGAGAATTTGACTAGTAATCAAGGTTACTCTATCTATTGCCGGACGCCATAATCCCATAAGGGGTGGCCATTTGACTGAGTTATTTGTTTTACGGGGAGGGGCACTAACCCTTTACCAACCCACTTGTTGACACGTAGGGAGCACGTATAGTTTGGTTATATGGTTACCACCCAGCGTTGTAAATGGTTTCTTGGCTTACAGGAAACCATTTGGCTTGTCACTCAATGTAAAGCCACCTGTAAAGGAAAGAAAAGCAATAAGAAGTGACAGGAAAGATGGGAGAAATAGGAAGAGAGGAGGACAGACACAGAAAAAGAATGATAAAGGCTAAGGAAGAAGTAGGCAGCACTACATCGTGAGTGGATGATGGTCGCCTACCTTTTAGCGTAAGTCCATCACATTTCATGTAGCCACGACATAGGTAATGACAAACAGCTAATACTGTTCATGATACACACTAGTAAAGGTGTGAGTGGTCAAGGCAGGTGAAAGAAAAATATAACACCAGGTTACTTGTAGATGCTAAATGTTACTCTTCCACTTTAGGTACTGTGTAGATGCTAGACAACTGGTAGAGAATTATAACTGAAAACTGTTGCTGTGACTATGTTAATCTTACAGACTGATGCAGACGACGCACCTGCGACGAGAGGCAGGACCTGCAGCGTCGGCGTGGGGGTGTTGCGTCGGAGTGTGGTTTGCTGGGTCGGCGTGGCGGTCGTTGGGTCGGCGTGGGGCTTGTTTGGTCGGCGTGGGGCTTGCTGGGTCGGCGTGGGGCTTGCTGGGTCGGCGTGGGGCTTACGGGTCGGCGTGGCGACTGCGGCGTCGGCGTGGGACTGCGGCGTCGGCGTGGAGCTGCAGTGCTGGTGTGGGACTGAAGCAAATACGTCGACAGCAGCTGCAATGGTAAGAAATAAGTGTTCAGTCTTGTGCTAAAGTTTGTTCATAAGATTGCTAGCTTGTACCTTCAACTTGACACAGCTGCCAAACACTAAGCAAACCAGAGAGATAATTAGTGAAAAAATACGGCCAAACAAAAATACATAATTCACTTCTATAGAGATGTAACGTGCTATCAAAAGTTCTATCTGTCTGCACATGCGTAAGCTAAAGATCACATAATCTATTTCTTGGTTTTAACCTTTAAAAGGGAACTGCGTAACACTGTAAAGAACATTCCCATCAAATAGCTGCTTATATACCTTAGAAATTATGCGGCAGTGTTCATGTTCCGCAGGGATGCTGACGGCGTACCTACCACGTTGGGGAAGAGGCGGGAGCTGTCGGAGTGGGCGAGAGCTTTGTGGCCGGCGGAAGGTTCGGATGCTGCAATGGTAAGGTAGATTTGCTGTGTGATAAATCTGCTTATACTTGCTGACCTAAAACTCTTAAAACATCTTCATGTGTAACTAAAACATCCATGTGCGCACAAACACCTTAAGAGAACTGCTGCTGAGACTACGTTCATCTTGCAGGGGGTGAGGAGCTGCCGAGACAGAGCTGTGAAGTCGCCAGGATTAGATGAGGGCGGGAGATGAAGTGTCAGTCGGGAACTGTGGAAGTTGCAAATGGTAAGATGTAGTTTAGTGTTAAGATATCCGAATCTAATTACATGTCTTGGTCGATTAAATATCTGCATGACAGTCAAAATAAACCGCCATGAATATACAGATAACTTGGCTGTCTGTTACAAATAATTCGTTCATCTTTCAGGCGGATGCTGAGGATCTCTGACGTTGTACAGACCTGAGACGCTGGCGGCAGATGCACTGGTGGTGGAAGTGTCGTCGGAACCTGTCGGGGGCGTGTGGGAGCCTGTCGGGGCTTGTGCGGGCGTCGTCGGGGCCTGTGGAACCAGTGTATTGCCGACAGTTGCGGTGATGAACAGTTTTGTTGACAGAGTTAATCTTGTTGGCATAACGGACTCTTCCTAAGCGATTTACTTGTCACTTTAATACTTTTGTGCAATATAGATATTCTTACAGCATAAATGACATTGGTGTCATTAAATAATCTACAGCAATAACATTAAGGTATCTTTACTGTCATAAGGCAGAGGTGTTAATGAAATAGACCAACAAGATTAAGGCTCATATTCCATGTCTAGTTATAGATGGTAAATAATTATGGAAAAGTTTATGTAGCAGATTAAGTAACTCTGAAATAGCTTATCGGACTCGAGACCTGTCTGTTCACCGACACTGGTATTACAGGGAGGGACGTGTGAGCAGAAGTGTACTGTACATTCACTTATCGAGGTGGCCAGAACAGCATAGAGGGTACCACGAGAGGAAGCCAGAGGGAAAGATGAGCAAGGAATACCAGAAATTATGCCTATGACACAAGAAGCAAGTCGAGATATACGAGTTATACTGGGATGCCAGAGTAAAGTCTGCATTTCATCACGCCAGGTACAGGTTAGTTGTATGAAATTTGAAAAATGTGGAATATGATTATACTGTTTATTGATTCTGTTGGATACGTTAATAATTTAGCTTCGTCTCCAAAATTCTTTCATGCATTGGCTTCGAAATTATGCTATCATAAGATTTAAATAAGATGTTATATCAGTACAGTTATCATACAACGGAAAGTCCTCGGTATAAAGAGCATTTTCAACGTTTTTCTTTGTCGGTAAATTTGGTGTTAGGAAGATAATACTTGAATCAAATTTCTACTGGGACCTTTATAACTAATTTGCTAGTTGAGTGATATCAGTTTCTATCTATTGCCAGACGCCATCATCCCGTAAGGGGTGGCCATTTGACTTAAGCTATTTGTTTTACGGGGAGGGGCACTAACCCTCCACCAACCCACTTGTTGACACGTAGGGAACACGTATGATTTGGTTATATGGTTACCACCCAGATAAAAAAAAAAAAAAGTAAAGCAAAGGAAAGAAAAACAATAAGAAGTGACAGGAAAGATGAGAGAAATAGGAAGAAAGGAGGGCAGGCACAGAAAAAGAATGATAAAGGCTAAGGAAGGAGTAGGCAGCACTACACTGAGTGGATGATGGTCGCCACCACCTACCACCAAATCAGTTTCTAATGTATGAACAAAATGTTTCCAATGTACGAAAAATAAAAAGAAATCAGTACAACCATGATATAAAGACTGGATGTATCTGATATGATTATTTTATGGAGACGATACATTATTAATTTTTGCTTGGCCTA
>JAGKTI010038715.1:0-10676 GCA_018397915.1 Birgus latro | reverse complement strand
GGGGAGAGGCCTGGAGGGGTGGTACAGGGGTACAGAGGTGGGAGACAGACACCACAAGACAAAGAGGGCAGGCAGTGAAGAAGTACAGGGGTGTGGAGGATGGGAAGGGGGGATATAACTCTCCCCAGGGAAACGAAGGGGGGAGAGGGGGAGGAACCATGGTGGCATGATGGAGGATGGTGGGGGAGGAACCATGGTGGCGTGATGGAGGATGGTGGGGGAGGGGGAGGGAGGGAGCAGGAGGCGGTAAGAGGCGAGGTAACAAAGGTATTGGGGCAGAAGGTGGTGACAAGAGGGCGGTGGGGGAATCACCTCCCCCACCATGGGTAGGGGCCATGATCCTCCCCCCTCCCCAGTCAGGACTTAGTTCTCAATGGTTTGCATCAATATACGCCACAATCGGGCCGAAGCCTAGCATCTGCAGTATTTTACAAAGGCTCCTCAATCGATCACATTCGGCATCTAGCGTAATCTTGAAAAAGGATCGATTGATCCTGTTAGTACTTTTGGGGTTAAGACCCAAATGCCCAAGTCCTGGACATTTTGGGCTCAGGTACTTTGACACACACACACACACACACACACACACACACACACAAAAGGGGCCGAGTGTTCATCCCTACTTTAAATATGCCGCGCGGTGACGAACAGATGTGTTTTGGCGTGTAGTTCCTCTGATGTCCGCTAGAGCACCCCTGCATCCTCCCCATTTCCCGCCTACCTACTGTTGTGACTGCACTCTCGTTGCCATGGCTGCCAACGAGCTCACTTTGGTGGTGGTGCCCTAACTGCTGCAGGCCCTGCTGTTCCTCTGCTGCCTCTTATTCATGTGTGTGATGATGGCCCCGCCTCCCGAGAAGAGGAAATGAGTGGTTCTGACTCTGGAGAAGAGGAAGAAGATATTGGAGAAGGTGGACGCGGCATGGTCAACCTCCCACATCCTCTGTGAATTCAACCTGGCCCGCTCTACCTTGTTTGACATCAAGAAGTCAAGGGACAAACTCACCCAGTACACAGCAGACTTCACATCAAAGACCAAACGCAATGTGCAGAGGATGATTATGTACCCTCCCAGGTTTGCAGAAGTCGACTGCTCAATGCTGATTTGGCATCATCAACAACGTGCTGCTGGTGTGCTGGTGCACTGCACAAAGCTGAAGGCTACCGCAGAGAAGTTCGTAAGGCTACATGACACCCAAAACTTCAAGGTATCCGAGGGTTGACTCTTCGCCTTCAAACTAAGGCATGGCCTTCCTAACTGTAAGGCCCATGGTGAAGCTTTGGACAGCAACAAGGATGGAGAAGGCGAGTATCAGCAGAAGGTGAAGGGCTTGATCGACATGAAGGGCCTCACTCTCGGTCAAGTCTACAACACTGACAAAACTGGTCTGTTCTATCGCTCGCTGCCCACGAACACCCTAGCAGAGGAGATGGAAAAGCATGTACCTGGATACAAGCTCTCCAAGCAGCGGATATCTGCTTTGTGTTGTGCCAATGCTAACGGCACGCACCGGCTCAAGCCTGTTATTGTTGGCTGTGCAAAGCAGCCTTGGTGCCATCGTGGGTTGATGGATGTTCTTCCTGTCATTTGATACCATTATATGAAGGCTTGGTTCACAGCCAAGATCTTCAAGGACTGGTTTCACCAACAATTCGTCAAGGATGTCATCCAATATCAGACAAACACACTGGGAATCCCACGCAACCAAGTAATGGCTCTCCTTCTTCTAGACAATGCACCTGCGCATCCGTCCGACAAGGAGTTGGTGGCTGAGAATGGCCGCATTAGGTACTTGTTCTTGCCACCTAGTATGACTGTTTTTATCCAGCCAATGGACAAAGGAGTGATTGTGACTATGAAAAGGCTGTACCATCGGAAGTTCCTGGACGAGGTGATGGTTGTTCTCGAGGACGAGGACAAGTGCAAGGAGGGGTGGGACACGCGGGCCAGCGGACTTTGGAAAGCCTTCATCGCTACAACCTCATGTCAGCCATCTACAACTGGGCCAGTGCATAGAGGGAAGTCTCTGTCAAGACTCTGGAAAGTGGTTGGTCTTGTCTGCTTCTCGGAGCCGATGTGGTGTACGACTGTCTAGGTTTTGAAGTGGATGACTTCCATGCACGTCTTCATGTGGCTGGCGATGAGGTGGATGTGGATGAAGTACGTGAGTAGCTGGAAGACGACGAGGGCAATCCTGGGTATCAGATCATGTCTGATATTGAGATCGCATCTTCTGTTGCAGGTACAAGTACCCAGCAGGAAGATTCCAACGAGGATAGTGACGATGATGCAGACTCCTCTCAGTGCGCCACTACTCCAGCCATCCCCAAGATGAGCGCACTCCAGGAGCACGTCGAGTTCGTTCTTGACTGCCTGGAACACCCGGACTGCGACAGGGAGATGAGGCCCCTGGGACTTGTGGAGGAGGTGCACACTTTTAGGCAGAGCAATCGTCAATCGCCAGAATCGTCGTCCCTTACGTCAATCAACCACTGGCACCTATTTCAGGCAAGTGACCCCCGCCGTGCCCAGCCCTGGCTCCACACCACTGCCTCACCAAGACCTGCCTTCCACCTCTGAGCCACAGCCCAGCACATCAGCCACAGTGGAGTCTCCACTGGACGTGAGTTTGTGGCTATCTTCAGAGTCGTCTGCAGTGGGTAGCCCATCACCATGTCCAAGCGATGTGCCACTGGGCCACCTGCAACACCTACTCTCTGGCTGTGACAGTGAATAAACAGCAATAACTCATCACCAAAACACATGAGAATTTACAGTGTTGTGCAGTGTTAATAGCAGAATGTGCAGTGATAAGAAATTAGAATTCAGAGCACAAAGGATTAAGTGCAGAGTGAAACACTGGAGAAAAGAATGTGGTGTTAAAGATATCTGAATTCAGAATGCAAAGGATTAAGTGCAGAGTGAAACACTGGTGTGTTGCAACTAGCATGGCATAAAAGAAAAGAATGTGCAGTGGTAAGAAATTAAAATTCAGAGAGCAAAAAATTAAGTGCAGCACAACATTGGATTACTGTGTGCTTCAAGTGTACTTTCACCACTGTCAGAGCCATAGAGGAGGCGGATTCATCTTCGCAACGGCCACGGATGTGTCGTAAGTGCCCTGGACACTGCTAAATATTTTCCTTACTCACTTCTAATTTCTCATTCTCTGGTTCATTTTCATTTATTTTATGGTTTCTGTCTTTATTTGTGTGAAGAGGGTCTTAACCCTCCGGCACACGATAAATTTTAGTAAGTTTTGTGGCGCATGATTTTATTCCCCCGCCTTCCCCACCAGGCCACCCGCGCGTCGCTAAAAACATGTATTCTCGCCTTATTTTCGCCACCCAGACCTCTATATATTCCCATGAAACCCATATCATCTGATTCGCTGATGTTTGTTCTAGCCGATAAGCAGAAAAAATATATATATATGAATAAAAGTACATTAGGCCGGCATGAATAAACATTTCGGAACATCAATCTCACTTCCCAACATCCCAGTTTGAATGTTCTCTATCATACAGAAAAATGTTATTAGAAGTTTTGATACAATATTTCATTAACTTTATACTGAGGTTTGTCCGGCTGTGATATGATTTGTAGTTTTCGAGAAAATAGCCAAAAACTAAAAGCCGTTAAAAAAAAGAAAAAAAAAAAGGTTTTTGTTCAAGGAATTTCATGAGCTTCCTCAGAGTACCCGCCGATTTTTGATGCACCTCATAGTTTCCGGGTACAGTAAAACCTCGATATAACGGACTTCAGTAGACCAGAATTAACTTTTATCGGACTCGAGGAGCTACCGGACTAAACTCCTATATATTGGAAAAAGTCCGATATAGCCAGAAAGCAGTCCGGACTGCCTGACAACTTCAGCTATGTTCACCACAATAAGACAAGTAAAAGACATGTTTTTCAGTGCAGAGTACAGTATTATTATACCATTTGATTAATGTAGTGAAGGTATAACACAGTACAATACTGCAATGGTGGTGAAAACCACTGATGCAATCCGGACTAATGTCTGATATATCGGAAAAAGTCCGGATTAGCAGGGGTAAGTCCAAATGTCGCTTTTATCAGAAAATCGCATATTTCGGACTGGCCTGAGCCCCAATTAGTCCGTTATAGTGAGGTCTTACTGCAAATCACAAAAAACTACAGGGTACTCATGGCTGCAGTGCACTTTCATCATGAACGCACAATAACTGTTATATTCCCGCCTATGTAACAACGACTTTTCATTAGAGAAATTACATAGTTTATGTCCTATACATAAGTAGAATTCACTGATCTATATCATAGTTCTTACAGAAAATTGATACGTCCAATAGTTTTCAAGTAAATGGACAACAAAAATAGAATACTCTTCCTCGCCCGCAAGTGAGATAAAAACACTCCCATTCCCTGCCTCACCCACACCTACATATTTTCACTCGTTAGGTTTTATTATTATTTCTTTTTTTTTACTCAAAGTATACACGTAAAATAGCATAAGCTTTTTGATAGTGCTCTCAGAAGCTCGCCATGACCCCAAGTCTTTTTGCCAGGTACTGATACTGAAACTGGACTTTCTTCCATCTAATATGTGTATATGTAAAAAACAATACTTATTTGTGTAAAAAGTATAGAAACACAGAAATAGGTCAATATACAAATCAACAGAATATGGATAACTCACTTCTGCCAGAGGTGTTGAGCTGCTGGCAGGAACTTGAAGGAATTGAAGATGAGGTATGTAGAGAGAGAGTGTGTGTGTGTGTGTGTGTGTGTGTGTGTGTGTGTGGCATATCTGTTCTCTCCTTCTTGAACTACATTTGCCTAACACATGCGATGCACACAATACATTTCTCCACGAACATTCGCTGCGTGACATACATATGTATATATGTCATGTATACTCCTATGTAGCTGTGTGGCATATTTCTTGTCTCTGATCCATGCGCAAATTTTCCGCTAAGTCAGTCAAAGCACACAATATTTCTTGGTGAACACTCGCTGCACTAATTTATATGTATATTTCACACTAAACCATATGCAATATAGCACTGACTGAGACTGGTACAATACCTGTTCACTGAGGTCTGTGATTATGTGGCATATTTGTTGTCTCTGATTCTTGCCCTAGGTTCCTGCTAAGTCAGTCAATGCACGCAATACAGTAAGACCTCACTATGACGGACTAATTGGGGCCTAAGCCATTCCAAAAAATACAAAATTCCGATAAAAGTGACATCCAGACTTACCACTGCTAATCTGGACTTTTTCCGATATATAAGACATTAGTCTGGATTGCACCAAGTTTTTAAACTGTTTTCACTACCACTGCAGTACTGTACTGTTATACCTTCACTACATTAAACAAATGGCATAATAATACTGTACTGTACACTGATAAACATGTCTTTTATTAATTTTATTGTGGTGAACATAGCTGAAGTGGTCAGGCAGTCCAGACTGCTTCTGGCTTTATCAGACTTTTTCCGATATATAGGAATTCAGTTCGGAAGCTCCTCGAGTCCAATAAAAGCGAATTCCAGTCTACTGAAGATGTTAGATCGAGTTTTACTGTATTTCTCGATGAACATTCGCTGCACTATTTTATACGTATATTTTACACTAAACCATATGCAATATAAAACATTATCACATGCTTCCATCCCAACCTCCTCTGCTATTCCCTTCCTTACTCTATGGCGTACGTGACAGCCTGTTCCCTAAGCAACTACGGCATATCTCTATGTTTCTCTATGGCATACATAATGCCTGCTATGGTAGGTTAGTTATTTCACTAATCCAGGCACTATGTGTTTCATGAATATAAGTAATGGTTTCACTATAAAGGTAAAATAATCACATCATTTACAGGACGGGTGAAGCAGACTGGAANGTATGTAAGAGACATGGTAATCACTGAGAAAATCACCTCTTTCACAGCCTGTGCACTCAAATACGGGACACAAAGCATGATGTAAATAAAACGTAACCAGAGAATGAGGATTTAGAAGTGATTATGGAAAATATTTGGCAGCTGACAGTGTACTTACATGTCTGTGGTGGCTGTTTACCCCACCTCTAAAGCTCTGACAGTGGTGAAAATGCTCTTGAAGCATGTACAGTAATCCAGTGTTTAACTGCACTTAATCCTTAGCACTGTAAATTGTGATTATTTAAACAAAAACTCATGACAGTTCAGAGACAACTGTTGGAGTGGTCGGAGGGGAAGACAGTGGGAATGTGAATGTAAACAAGGCCGTTCGGTGCCGCGCGCCAAATTGAAACTTATGGGTTAAAAAAAAAAAAAAAATCAGATTTTTTTTGGAGGGGAGGGAGGGGGGACATCAGCCTACAATGTCCGAACAGTGGTGTAACCGGATAGTGGTTGTCCAGAAAGTTGAGAGATTACTGTACCACCATACCCCACTGGACGATGGCCGTGCCCCGGTTCAACAATGGGTCCTCAGAGGTCACATCCGCGGGCAACAGACTGAAATTATGAATCACGCATGTACCCGTGGCCAGCTGAGCCCACCCACCTCCCAGGATGCAGTAGGGCGGGTCAAAAATTAAAAATTCGATGAAACATGGCTATATTGATGCCCTATAATATGTTTTCACATGAACTAATTGTATTTTTGAAAATGAGTCAGTGGTACTCCTGCAACTTTCAATTTACAGTAGTTTTTACGGCACTGCTTCAAGCATTTAGTGATTACGGGTGATTGGCAACTCTATAAATGATAACTCATTGTTTTGCATTTCTGTTACCAACTACATGAACTGGTACTGGTTTACGTTTTTGAATTTTGTATGAGTTTGCATATTTTACTGGAATCATGGCCAGCTGCAGCACACGAGAATGCACGAAAGACTCTGTGTTCGGCTCATCACGCAGTCTTCTGGTATATCAGCTGCCCACTAGCATGATGTCATAAGGGCATATTTGGAACATAATTCCACAGATCCGTCACTAAGCACCCAAGCCTATGCAGAAACTGATGCACTTGAAGTTGCAGGAATTTACGAGAAAGCTTCCATCTCAACTATTGATTACTGTACACCAAAGTTGTCATTCGTGTGAAACGCCTGATAGCAAAGGCACAGTAGCATAGGAAATATCCAGTAAGCAAAAGGACTTCCAACACCTACACAGAGAAACTCGCCAGCTTTGACACCTTACTTGACATTAGTCGTTGGAAATGTTTCAAAAACTTCAATGCACGTGAGAGGTCTGAGAGTCAATGCGCTAGAGCAGACAAGATATCGCCTGAGGAGTGGCCTTTCTGGGATGACCAAAATAGTTGCTGAAAAATATTGGTGGAACAAACCAGAAGAAGACAACACAAAATATGTGTGCAGCAAATAAAGTGATGAAAAGGAAGCTCTATGAAGAGTCCACTAGAGATGCTAAGCAAAGTAATGAAGATATAATGACAGCATGTATTGACGAAAGTGATGCCTGTGATGAACAATATGATGATGAAGATACTACAGAAGTGGATGGATGCAAACAGTCAGAACAGATTAGTCTATCCTGAGCTGAGTCGTGTAGCTGATCGATGTCAAGTAAGCAATAGAGACATCTGCTTCATTGTGAATGCAGCACTGAAAGATATGAATATCCTTTGTGAAGAAAATAAAGTTGATCCCAGTAAACTCTGCCATCAGAGAAAATACTGGAGAGATATCACATCGCAACAGCATAAAAATGACTTGAAGGAGATCGTTTGCATCAGTTTCGATGGAAAAATTGATCAGACACTCAAGAAAAACCCAGATGGTCAGGGAATCAGGAAGGAAGATCACTACTCAGTAGTTGCTTTTCCTGACGCCGTTTACATCGACCACATTTCTCCCAAAAGTGGAAGAGCAGCAGAAATTGCCAAGGAAGTCATCTGTCATTCGAGAAACAGATTCAACAGATTCATCGCAAGCTATCATCTGTGATGGGACAAATGTCAATACTGGAAAGAGAAATGGAGTCATCAGTGAGCTCAAAACACAGCTTGGCAGACCACTACAGTGGCTTGTTTGTTTGTTGCAACTTGTTGAAATCATTTTCCGAAGGTATTTTGAGGCAGTTAATGGTTTCACAACAGGTACACGAGGTTGCAGAGAAGTAGATCAATCGCTTGAATTTGACCCAAAATATCTTCCAGTTGATGGTTATGAATGTGTTGCTGGAAAAACTTGCATTTTACCAGGAGTTATAAGTGATCTCAGCAAAGCTCAGGGCTACTCGTACAGTGCATGTTTGGCAGTGCAATTGCCAAGCAGAGATACTAATGAAGGTGTGGGACCATCTGCACTACCAGGACTGCTAAATCATGCCAGGTGGCTTATGAAAGCTAATCATGTACTGCGACTTTATATGTCAAAGGAGCAACTATCACCAACCCTAAAACGTCTTGTTTCATTCACTGTGAACTACTATGCTCCTGTGTGGTTCAGGGTGAAAGCCAACAGCTTGTGTAAGGATGGAGCCAAAAATTTCTTCTTCATGGTGGAACTCCTTCAAAAGCTGCTGTTGGAGGATCAGGCGATCATTCGCCCTGCGCTGGCCAATAACTGCTACCTCAGTCACCCAGAGAATATCGTGTTGTCGGTTGTTGCTAATGAAGATGTTGGTGTATGCTCAAAGGTGATCAAGTTGATGAAACAAGCACAGATAAAGACCAAGCCTCAGTTAGAATATTTGAAAAATTGGCACTGAAGATAAACTTCGATGCCGAGAAGTACACTGAGCTGGTAGAGCTTTCTTCTGCCACAGTTCCTCCACAGCTGAAGAACAGACTGGACCAAATGGACGAAAGCCAACCCATCGTACTGGACGTGTACTCTTGCCATTCCCAAGGAGTGGAACTCTGCATCAAGGACGTCATATCCACCACAAGCAAAGTATTTGGGCGTGAATCACGTCATGGTATGCTCATCCAATGTAAGCGATCTCGCTGCTTCTTCCCAAAGCATAAAAGTAAACAAGAATTTTGATGTGTTCAACTGTTCATGCAATTTCAACTGGTTTTCTTTCTCTTTTTCAAGAAATAATACCTCTCATATTATTTGAATACATTTCAACTGTTACTTTTATTTTTAAAGTTGAAATTTTACCCCTGGGGGTAGGGAGTTTTCAAGAATTCTCCCCCAGTATCCCTGCTTGTCGTATGAGGCGACTAAAAGGGTTGGTGGTGGGTTAGTGCCCCACCCCGTAAAAACAACTAACTAAAAATACGAACAGGAAGCCTCGGACAAGGACTGACCAAAAGTTGATGACAAAGGAACGGACAAAGGACGAGATAAAGATTGCGACCTGGAATGTGAGGGGTATGAATGATGAGGTGAAAGAGAGAGAGATTGTACAGGCGCTTGAGAGTGCGAAAGTGGATATATGTGGAATAACTGAAACTAAATGGCGAGGTGAGAGTGTGAGAGAACGGGAATATGGGTGGGGTATATGCGCAGGAGTGGGTGAGAATGAGAGGGCGAAAGAGGGAGTGTGTATTGTTGTGAGCAACAGGTGGAAAGAGAATGTAAGAGAGTATGGATCAGTTGGGTCAAGGATTGTGTGGGTAAGAGTGAAAGTTGGACTACAAATGTGGGCAATTGTGTGCGTGTATGCACCAACGCAAGATGGTGTAAGTAGAGTGAGAGAAGAGTTTTGGACAAATGTGGAAGCCTGCTTGGAAAAGTTTGAAAGGAATGAGAGAGTGTTTCTGATTGGAGATATGAATGGAAAAGTGGGGAATGAGAAGGTGGATGGAGTGGTTGGTGAGTGGGGTGTGCCTGCAGAGATGGATGAGAATGGCAGTGCTTTAGTGGACATTTGTGCTCGGAGGGGGTTGGTGGTAGTTAATACCCTCTTCGGGCATAAAATGAACCATAGGTATACATGGCGAGTGGTGAGAAGAGAGGACCGGGGAATGAATGAACGGAAGGCAATGGTTGACTATGTGTGTGTGGATGAAAGGATGAGAAGATGTATAATGGATGCAAGAGTATATAGAGGTTGGGGGAGTGGACTTTCTGACCACCACTTGGTGGTGGCCAGAATCAGAGTCCAAACAAGATGGAGGAAGAGAAGAAGGGAAAGACAGGGGGAAGTATGTGTTACAAGGAGGGTAGAAGAGTTACAAGAGGATGGAATAAAGGCTGAATATAGAAGGGAAGCAGAGGAGCAATTGGGTAAATATAGATTGGAGCAGATGGGGGACGTGGAGGGTGTGTGCAAGGTATTCACAGAAGAAATCTGTGCAGCATGTGAGGTGGTGTGTGAGGTGAAGAGAAGACGAAAGAGGATTCAGGGAACAGCATGGTGGACTAAAGAGGTGAGAGAGGCTGTGGCACAAAATAAGAAAGCATATAATGTGTGAATGAGGAACAGGGGCGACGAAGAAGCTGAGAGACGAACGAGAGAGTTATATGTAGTGAGGAGGAGAGAGGTGAAAAGATTAGTAAGAGAGAGTAAGAGGAGAGTGGATGAGGAGTTTGGAAGGAATTTGAGTGCAAAGTGGAGGGAATGTAAGAAAATCTTCTGGAAGGAGGTAAAGAGAGCTAGACAGGGTGCCAACAAAGTCAGTGGGGGTGTGAAAGATAAAAATGGTACATTACTAGTGGAGAAGGGAGAAAAAGTAAACAGATGGAGAGAACACTTTAATGAACTGTTGAACATAGAGAA
>JAGKTI010038713.1:0-10676 GCA_018397915.1 Birgus latro | reverse complement strand
ACCACTGTGGTACTGTACTGTGTTATAACTTCACTACATTAATCAGATGGTATAATATATACAATAATACAGTACTGTACACTGATAAACATGTCTTTTATTTACCTTAATGTGGTGAATATAGCTGAAGTGGTCCGGACTGCTTCTGGCTTTATCGGACTTTTTCCGATATATAGGAACTTAGTCCGGTAGCTTCTCGAGTCCGATAAAAGTGAATTCCGGTCTACTGAAGTCCGTTATATCGAGGTTTTACTGTATATCTATTTTGGGGTCTGTAAGGAAGGGGGCAAGTCACCCACGGCAGTATTTACTGACGGTCTCTCCAACTGGCCATGTTGTTTACCAACCACCACTCCAACTGGACGCGACAGTGGATCATGCACTCTAAATCCTCATTTATGGCTTTCAGAGGTAAGTTTATAAAAATGCCCTGTAGCTGTGGTAATCCAGGAATAATACCAAGTGACCCATGAAACACTGATTTCAATAGAAAATATGGAAAGGCAGTGTGAATTTGGTACAGTATTAATCTCAACGAATCGGTAACTATTACGACGTGGAAAAGCCGTGTGAATTTGTAAAGAATTATTCTTAATGAATTGATAACTATTACGAAGACGACACCACTTCCCTTGTCTCCACACTGAACTTTGTGGGGGTCCTGAGGGAGGTTGATGAGGAGGAAGCTGCACAGAGGTGGCAGCATGAGAGAGCAGCACACTCACCTCGTGCTGAGAGGCCGTAGTCCGCCACAAGCCTCGGAACCCCTCCCCCCTCCCCTGTCCATTCAGGCATTGTCATCAGTCAAGAGTCGGGTAAGAATCATACAATACTGTTCGTTCCCATTTAATAAGCTTTACTAATTTCTTTTCTTGGTTGTTAGTACTGTATTTGCTGGTGACCAGTCTGATGTAGGTTTGGGGGTAAGGGGGGCAACTTTTCCAAGATGACAGACCCATACATGATTTTCCCCATAAGATTAATTATTTCTACCTTGCAGAATTCTCAAATCGCAGCATGTGCTCAGTTGATTTAGGAGACCTGCTGCCCAGGTCAAGTGGCCTATATAGTGCACAGGAGCCTCAAAATGGTTCGGATATGTCAAACTGTTATGACTTTGTTGTTTCTTTCACCAAAATACTCTTTCTTGCCACTAACCCCAACATCAATTTTTGCCAACCTGGGGATATCTCTTAATGATGTATGGCTAAGTACTGTAGATACTTTTGGTGGCTATCCTCAATCTGGTATAAAGGTACAGTCTGACTGAGAACAAGCAGGTGAGGGCGAACGAGAGCAAGGGCAAGCCGAAGCATTGGAATGTCAACACCTGGAATGAGTCAGTCCTGTAGTCAACAGGTGTTGCCATGACAACGTCATCACGTCACACTTGGCAACTGTAGGCAGCACGATCCATTGCACCAAAAAATCAGAGGGCACTCATATGAAAGTCACAACTGCTAGAAAACAGTATGCTGAAGTGCAAAGTGCTTCTTTAAAGAAAGAAGTCTTACCATAGACAAGGCTTACACCATCAAAAAAACTTTAATTATTGACTAACAAAAGCCAGAAAATGCATTTAGTGTGCTTTTGGAATTATGAAAAAAATTCAGAATAATGGGTAAAATCATAGGGATATTTAATGACAGTACAGTGTCGTACAGTTCACTAAAGCTCGACATCAAATGGATAGCGGATTGGGGTTACCTATGCATTATCCGACATGAGAGTTGGCTGAATTATGCCAGATAACTGAGAGATTACTGTTTTTTTTTCTTTTGGAAAAATATCTTCAGCCTCTCTCACAGCAACTGTACCATAAAATTTTATTTGTAGTGTAAAAGAAATTAATCCACACAAAAACTACCACCAAATCAGTATGTACAATATATGTACAGTATACCAAAATACAGGCATACCCTGGTTAAATGATGCAATTGGTTAGGTAAAGACCCATAGCTAGGTGGGGTATTGTATCTTAGGGTAGATTTAACATGCAAAGTATAAGGATGCATTTTTGAACCTTGGGTTTGCTCCCCAACTAAGTACTAAACCCACCCAAATGAGTCCAAAAACAAATTTCTACCTAACCTAAACCCCCAAACAGCATTAAAACAAGCTAAACTAAGCCTAAAAGCAATTTATAACTCACTTAAACCAAAAACTAAAATCTGAAAATCATCAAAAATATGCCTGGAAAAAGACAGTTATTAAACTCTACCCCAAATCAACAATATTCACCCCACCTATGACTAAAACATATTAGCTAAGTCTAAAAACAGTTCATAAATCAACCTAAACACAAAATTTAAGTCTAGAATATCATCAAAATCAGTAAAAAAAAAAAAAAAAGATCATTATATCGGGGTTTGGCCATCATTCGGTGGGGCAGGATGGTATTTCTACTCCCACCACCATGCTGGGGTATCGCATCTAGGAGTACCGTATCTTGGAGTCTGCCTATAATCTTACCTGAAACTCCTTTGATTCTCTCTCTCTTTTGCTCTCCGATCCTCTTCCATTCCCATGCAATTATTGCTCTGTCGCTGTGCATCATATGGGATGCATCACATATAGAGGTGTTACAGACACCTCAACATTAACCTCATCTATTCCAGTCTGCCCATGTGGGTTCAAGCAAGTAAACCTACCGCAAATGTTAACTCTGACCACCTGAACCTGTGCAGGCAAGCGCTGGTGCACACTCACAACTCCTGGCAATGCAGCAAGGCATATGAATCAGTGATTTAAAATCTGCAGCCTCAACCTGCTCTCACTCATTCCCACCTGCTCACTCAAAGTCAGGATGTCTGCTAACACTGGAGAATATATTGTATACCATACAGATAACTGCTGACCAAAGTTTTCCCCAGATATGACACCTGACACTGCTCACTGATGTGTTTTATGTCATCAACCATTTTGTCTGACTCACTTTTGCCTGAACAAAATGCACGAATCCCACAATTTTCTGGACGCTCCGTATCTGGTCGTGTTCCGCATACGGATGTTAGGCCTTGGCTGTACTAGGTCCACATCTGGATTTCTTTGTCCGTAACCGTACATAAAAGCTCCAGCTTCGGCGGCTGGCTAGCCTACAAAGTAAAAAAAAGTTCGTTGGGTGGTTCACCGGCCTCTCTGTCTACGCGCAAGTAATATGTCGTAACCTACAAGCAGAGAAAACAAGGCTTTCCAGCTCCCTACCGAATGGGCAAAATCCCATGGCCACCCCGATCACTGGAAACATACCAGCAGTGCGCAAGGAAAACAGATGTAACCTACAAGCTGAGTCAGGATGACTCTCCGGCTCCCTACCGAATGGTCGAAATCCCCCAGCCACCCCGATCACCAATAACATTCCAGCGGCGAGCAAGGAAGACAGAGCATAACCCACAAGTTGAGCGAGAATGGCTGTCCACCTCCCTACCGAATGATTGAAATCTCCCGGCTGCCCTAATTAGTCGGAAACTTCCGGCCACGCATGGCCATCCATCCTCTTACCAAAGGGTCAAAGTCACATCGCCATCTGGATTACTCGGCCACTCCTTAGGCCCATAATGTATGGGGACCCAGTGTTTCTGCCATGTTACAACACTTGCCTGGGCAAGCAAAGAGGAACCTTGCGCTTGTTGGTCAGTGTGCCGTTTTTTGCTTGCATGCTCATAGCCATACACTCTCCAGCGGAATCACATCTCAGTTCCCACCTTTGTCTTTCAGCATGAGGGCATGCCTGGTTGAGGTTAAACAATGGCTGCTTCCATGGTTGTAACTGTGGTGGTTCCCTACCTTCTGCAGACCTTAATTCTCCTCTGTGGTGTTCTCGTGTGTGTGATGATGGCCCCACCACCACCACTTGTGAAATGCAAGAGGATGGTTTTGACTCTGCAGAAGCGTGGGATACTGGGCAAGGTTGACGTGGGCTGGCCAACTTCATGCATTCTGCGTGAATATGACTTGGCCCGTTCAACCTTGTTTGATATCAAGAAATCACGGGACAAGCTGACTCACTACGGGCAGGACTACGGCAATACCACTCGCAAAGGCGACTGGAAGGTGATGTGCCAGTCCCGCCACACCAACATCAACCAGTCGACTTTGGTTTGGTTCCACCAGCAGCAGGGTGTCGACAAGCTTGTATGTGGGATCAAGTTGAAGAATGCAGCCAAGAAGTTTGCATGCCTGCACAACGTGCACTCTTCCGGTTCAAACTTCGACATGGACTTACCGGCCATACAGCACATGGTGAGGCTTTGGACGCAGCAGTGGAGGATGTTGAGCCGTTTCGCCAGAAAGTGAAGCACCTGATTGAGAAGGAGGGCCTTGCTCTCAGTCAGGTGAACAATGCTGACGAAACTGGCCCGTACTACTGCTCCTTGCCCACCAACACCCTAGCAGAAGAGACGGAGAAGACTGTGCCTGGTCGGAAATTGTCCAAATGATGTGTCTTGGTGTTGTGCTGTACCAATGCTAACGGGATGCACCACCTCAAACCCGTTATATATTTTTTTTCCCCCCATCATCCAATCCTCCAGTGCCCCATGAGGAGCATAGGAGCCCGGGGCTAGGCAAGTTGGTCTTGACATTTAAAATAAGAGTGACCAGCCTCACTCATCCCTGAGTGGCATTACGTGAGCAATAAACCCCAACCATCCCTTGGATATAAACCTTCACCGGCTCAATCCGACTGGAGCGCCGTAATTACTTGCTGGACACGCAAAACAGCCATGTTGTCTTGATGGATTGATGGATAGCTTGCCTGTTGTGTGGTACCATTCTGTGAAGGCCTGGATTACCGTAAAGATCGTCAGAGGTTGGTTTCACGGACACTTCGTCAAGGAGGTTATCCATCACCAAACGGAGGAAGTTTCTCCTGATCCTCGACAATGTCCCTGTGCATCCATCGCAGAAGGATTTGCTTGCTGATGATGGCCATATTAGGTGCATGTTTCTGCCACCTAATATGACTGCTCTCATTCAACCAATGGACCAAGGTGTTATCATGGCAGCCAAGAGACTGTACCGTCAGAGGTTCTTCGATGAGGTGATGATGGTGCTTGAGGACGAGGAAGAGGTCAATACACATGGGGAGTGGACCTTGGAGAATCTGCAGCATTACAAAATTAAGTCTGCAGTGTTCAACTGGGCCACTGCTTGAAAGAAGCCTCCATCAAAACAATGGAAAATGGTTAGTCTCGTCTCCTTCAGGGATGTGAGGCCATGCATGACTTTGAAGGATTTGATGTGGATGATTTCCACCTTCAGCTAGAAAATGCAGGCGGGGATGTGGACGTCAATAATGTGAAAGATTGGTTGGATGACAACGACAGCGATCCAGGTTATCATACGCTGTCTGATGAAGAGATCGCCACTGCTGTCTCTGAGAGGCAGACAGAGGAGGGCAATGAGGATGAGGACCCCTGCTCTGGTCACCCCGCCACTCCATCGTCTTTGTGCACAGCAGGCCGGCATTTAGCAGGTGCTCGAATATGCCGAGCACCCTCACTGCAACAGGGAGTTGGTGTCACTCAAACTGGTAATGGATCTGCAGGCAGTAAGAGAAGCTCTCATCCTCCAACAAAATCGCCACACCTATCGTCAGATGAAGATCTACTCTTCCTTCGAGCCAACCACCCCCACAAGTGCCAGGCCCTTCTCCCCAACACGACCACCACCACAAACTTGACCCCAGTCTTCACTCTTGGACCCATAACCGAGCACATCACCAGCCACTGAGTCGCCATTAGATGTGAGACTGTGGCTGTCTTCAGAGAGTCCTGAGGTAGGTAGGGCTCCATCACCTGCACTGCACATCCCCACTCATCTGCCCGCTTCAGCAGATGGAGGAGGAGGAGGAGGAGATGTTCTCTGACCTTTGCTAGGTGGCTGTGTTAGCCACAAAACTACATAAGATACCTGTAGACCTGCTGCAGCCTGGTGGGTTATGACTCATGTCTGCCATTCACGAGATGGTAAGTGTACTGAGTCTTTTTTATAATTTTTACTGTTTATCCACTGACTTCTCAATGTTCAGGATTATGTTGCATATTGCTATGTGTTTTGATGCCTAAAAACAACCGAAAAAGTGCAGAACACTGCCAAAATTAGGAGGGTTACTGTGCATATGGGTAGGGTTTTTTATTTTTTGTTGTTGTTTATGCATTTTTTTCTCTGTGTTTAGGATTATAACTATTGGATGCAAGAGCATACACGGGTTGGGAGAGTGGACTTTCTGACCACCCCTTGCTGGTGGTGAAAGTCAAGGTCCAAATGAAATGGAGGAACAAAAGGGAAGGACAGGAGGAAGTAGTTCAAACAAGGAGGGTAGAAAGGTTACAAGAGGATGGAAAAAAGGCAGGATATATAAGAGAAGTGGAGAAGCAACTGGGTAAATATGATTTGGAGCAGATGGGGGACGTGGAAGAAGTGTGCAAGATATTTACAGAAGAAATCTGTGCACCATGTGAGGTGGTATGTGAGGTAAAGAGAAGACGAAACAGGGTGCAAGGAACAGCATGGTGGAATTAAGAGGTGAGACAAGCTGTGCCACAAAAAACAAAAGCATATAGTGAGTGCATGAGAAACAGGGATGTGGAGAAGGATGGGAGATGGAAGAAAGAGTTATATGTAAAGAGAAAGAAAGAGGTGAAAAGATTAGTAAGAGAGAGTAAGAAGAGAGTAGATGAGGAATTTGGAAGGAATTTGAGTGCAAAGCTGAGGGAATGTGAGAAAATGTTCTGGAAGGAGGTAAAGAGAGTTAAGCAGGGTGTTAAAGAAGTTAGTTGGGGAGTGAAAGATAAAATTGGTAGATTACTAGTGAAGGGAGAAACAGTGAGCAGATGGAGAGAACACTTTAAGGAATTGTTGAACATAGAGAATGAAAGTAATATGAGGATAAGTGGCAGGGGAATGGCTGGGAGGAGGAGGGATGTGAGAACATAGGAAGAAATCAGTATGACAGAAGTTGTGGAAGCAATGAAGAAAGTCAAAATGGGGAAAGCCTCAGGAATTGATGGAGGGTATGGTAAAATGCTGAAGCATGAGGAAGAGATAGTAGTACTGGTAGAATGGATATGGAAGATGTGCAGGTTGGCCAAGGAGGAAGGTAAAGTCCCGGAGGATTGGAAGTCAGGTATAATTATTCCCCTGTACAAAGGAAAAGGGGAAAAAGAAGTGTGTGGAAATCATAGAGGCCTATGTCTTCTTTGTGTACTGTAACAGGAAATGTATATGGGAGGATACTTACTGACAGAGTTAGGGAAATAACAGAGGAATTAGTTGGAGAAGAACAGGGAGGTTTTAAGAAGGGAAGAGGTTGTGTAGATCAGATACTCAATCTTAGGTTTTTAGTAGGCTATACATCATGCCAATAAATCTGGCAAGGCATGTATGGCAACACTATTCCTGCTGAGATTCTGAATGGCTGGAGGTGTTTGTACGATTTCGTTGTTACTGAAACCGATACTCTCTTAATTATTAGTTGTGATACTGAGTTTGTCGACATTACAATTGTCAAGAGCAATTACAAATCCGTTATATACTTAACAACAATGAAATTTTCGTAGGAAGACAGAGATATGAGTCAACAAAGTATTATAATAGTCCAAGTCAAGGTCAGCATTTGAACAATTCCTTTATATCTCCAGCACTCCATAATATAACAGAACATTAAGGAAACCTGCTTAATCTAAGCATTGGTATAACATAATTAAATTTTAAGTTATGTTCGTACTTTGATAATAGAGGAGACATATTGAAATACCGTAGCTTTCCTTTACCCTAATTTGATTTTCGCGATTTTTTTAAACCTTCCTCCCAACAGAACTCATCTTTTCATTAGAATTTTTAATTATTCAGAGTTGTGGCACGATTTAAGGGTGCAGACTGATCTTATAATTTAAATGTGTGTTATACCAATGCTTAGATTAAGCAGGTTTCCTTAATTTTGTTATATTACAGTGTCGGAGATATAATGGTATTGTTCGAATGCTGACCTTGACTTGGACTATTATAATACTGTACTTTGTTGACTCATATCTCTGCCTTCCTACGAAAATTTCATTGTTGTTAAGTATATAATGGATCTGTTATTTTGACGACTGTACTGTCGACAAACTCAGTATCACATCTGATAACAAAGAAAGTATCAGTTTAAGCAATAATAAAATTGAACAAACACCTCCAGCCAATCGAATCTTGGCGGGAACAGAGATGCCATACATGCCTGGCCTGATTAATTGGTATGAGGTACAGAAAAGTTTCTAAGGAGGGGAAAGAAGTTGTATGTGGCCCTCATGGATTTGGAGAATGCATATGACAGGGTGGATAGACAAGGATTGTGGAAAGTATGAAGAATATATGGTGTAAATCGGAAGTTGTTGAATGCAGTGGAGTATGTATGAGGGTGCTAAGGCTGCAGTGTGTGGGGACAGCAAACTAAGTGAATTTTTCTACTTGAAGGTTGGAATGAAACAGGGATGTGTCATGTTTTCATGGTTATTCAAACTGTATATGGATGGGGTTATAAAAGAGATACAAGGTAGGAAAGTGGATGGTGGAGAGGTCCTACTGAGAGAGGGCAGTTTGTGGAAACTCCCTGTACTGTTGTTTGCAGATGATACTGTATTGTTAAGTGGGCAAAGGGGAGCTGCAAGGCTTGGTGAATGAGTTTGGGAGAGTATGTACAAAACTGATTTTAAGGGTGAATGTAAGGAAGAGTAAAGTTATGGTCTTCGAGAGAAATGAAGTCACTGAATGTAGATTGAGTATGGATGAGGTGGGAATGGAAAGTGTGAGTGTGTTTAAGTACTTGGGTATCATGATGAGTAAGGATGGAAGTTTGGAGGGTGAAGTGCTTGAAAGGGTACAACAAGGAAGAAAGGTTGCTGGTTCTTTAAAAGCAGTAATAAGAAACTGGGAAGTGAGCATGGAAGGGAAAAAGTTACTGCATGACAATGTTGCAATACCAACTTAACATATGCATGTGAAGCTTGGACCTTGTTGGAGGGACACAAGTCAAGAGTGAGAGAGGTGGAAATGAGATATGTGAGAGAAGCATGTAGAGTCACATGGAGAAACAGACTGACAAATGAGGAAGCGAATGAGTGTTGTGGTGTCAATGTGATAGGCAGCATTAGGAAAAACACACTGAGGTGGTTTGGCCATGTGGACAGAGAGCGAGAGACTTACGAGGAATATGTATGTGAGTGAGCTGAAGGGGGCCAGAGGGAGGGGGAGGCCAAGGATGCGATGGAGGGATGGAGTGGAAAGGTATATGAGAGAAGGGGGTGTGAGCTGGAAGCAGGGCAGTGAAATGGCAGGGAACAGGGCACCATGGAGGCATTTGTGTGTGGCCACCCCTTACAGGATTACTGCATCTGGTAATAGACAGATACTGAAATGTGTATTTTGATGTCAAAAAACAACCGAAATACCACTGAACACTGCCAAAATTAGGAGGGGTATTTTGTATATTAGTAGGGTATTTTTGTCTGTTGTTTATGCACTGTTTTCTTAGTGACTAGGATTATATTGCATATTCTAATGTGTATTCTGCTGTCTAAAAAGAGATGAATGACTGCAGCACTAGGCCTAAATTAGGAGGGGTACTGTACATATTGCTAGGGTTGAGAATATTGGTAGTTTCTTTTCTTTTTATACAGCATATGCACTGTTTTCTTAGTGTTTTGGATTACTGGGTGTATTGCAAATTCCAATGTGTGTTTTGATGTCTAAACAGAGCCACAAGACTGCAGAACACTGCCAAAATCAGGAGGGGTATATACAGTAGCTACTGAACATGTTGGTAGGGTTGTGGATATGGCTAGTTTTCTTTTCTTTGCTGTTTATGCATTGTTTGCTTAATGTCTAGGATTATAATGCATATTCCAATGTGTGTTTTGATGTCTAAGAAGAGCTGAAAGTCTACAGAACACTGCCAAAATTAGGAGGGATACCAGTTGCGAAGATTAGGAGAAATACACGTGGAGAGAATGGAGAAAGAAAGACTGACTAAAAGGGTGTATGTAGGTGAGGTGGAGGGAGGGAGAGGGAGGGGAAAACCAAGGATGAGATGGAGGGATGGAGTTGAGAGGTGCATGAGGGTGAGGGGAGTGAGCTGGGGAGGAATGTAGGCAAATGGTGGGTGACAGAGCAACTTGGAGGTGTTTTGTCGGCGGCCACCCTTTGCAGGATTAGGGCGTCGGGCTATTGATAGATAGACCAGTAGTGTGCATACTGGTTTCTCCCATCAGTCCTGTCACTTCTTATTGCTTTTCTTTCCTTTACAGGTGGCTTTACATTGAGTGACAAGCCAAATGGATTCCTGTAAGCCAAGAAACCATTTACAACACTGGGTGGTAACCATATAACCAAACCATACGTGCTCCCTACATGTCAACAAATAACTCAAAGTCAAATGGCCACCCCTTACAGGATTATGGCGTCTGGCAATAGACAGATAGATGGATAGATACAAAGCCGAAGTCACAGGCTCAGTACTGGTAATGAGACTCTTACAGTAACATGACTGTAAGAAACTGTATGAAAGGATACTAATTCCTTTTTAATCACAGCATGATCATGTCAATACTATCTATCTATCTATCTATTGCCAGACACCATAATCCCGTAAGGGGTGGCCATTTGACTTTGAGTTATTTTTTTTTTACGGGGAGGGG